>JABXWE010007966.1:0-38915 GCA_014611495.1 Limonius californicus
TCCCGACACTGAGACGTTCGCATCTTGAGTGGGTAAGTTTAACCTTTCGCAAAGGTCAGAACGAACGCAATTACTTTGACTTCCAGAATCTAACAGGATTCTAATGGAATGGGATTGACCGGAAGAATCAAGGATCTTACCAGTCGCCGTAAGTAGCAGTACCTTAAAGGTATTCGAGCAGAGCGCCGTAATACCGGGTAGTGGTTCAGTTGGAGTTTGAGGTGTGGAAACGGTCTCGCTTGCTGAAACACCAGCGTTGGTAGTGGACGAATTTGCGTGAAGAAGCGAATGATGCTTCAACCTGCATGTCCTGCATGTGAATTTGGAGGAACATTGAGGTTTGGCATGACCTTTAGAAAGGCAATTGAAGCATACTTTCAATTCCTTGGCCTTGGAAGATCTCTCTTGAGGAGTTAGCTTTAGAAAATTTTCGCATTTATAAAGGTAATGGTCTCCTTTACAAAGAACGCACGCTGGAGAACTAGCTACAAATGATCTTGAATGACCCTTGGGCTTTTCTGCGTTAGCCCTTCCTGGTCTGGGTTCTAAAGTATCTAGCAAATTAGCTTGTGAAGTTAGAAACGCTTTGAATTCCTCTAATGTAGGTAACGGGGATCCTGACATATTTCTTAAGGTTTCCCACTGGCGAAAAGTGGTGGGATCCAACTTTCCAGAAACAATGTGAACCAGCAACGTTTCGAATAACTCTTCGGTAGTGGCTAATGATTGAAGAGCAGTAACATGTTTGAACAGTGAATCGCTGACAGTACGAAGCCTGTTTGAAGATTCTTTGGTTAGTGGTTCTAATTCTAAGATTAGCTTGAAGTGATTTCTTAAAAGAAGTTTGGGTTGATCATACCTGGCAGTTACTGTAGTCCAGGCAGTCGCATAATTTTTGGGGGAAAAATCTAGGGATTTAATCACCTCGGCAGCAGCGCCTTGGAGACTGTTCTTTAGATAATGAAGTTTTTGGATATCACTAAGAACCTGATTCTCGTGAACTAGACTTGAGAAGATATGTTTGAATTCAAGCCATCCCTCAATATCGCCTGTGAATTTAGGAATATTGATTTTGGGGAGATTAAAGGATGGCATTCCTTGCGGATGATTGTAGTTGCAGGAGTGCACGCTACCATCTAGAGAGTTGTTTGCTGATTCCCCTTTGGAATCATTTGCGAGTTTGCTACTTAAATCTCTAGTATGACTCATAACAGAATAATATGAATTTTCGAAATCAGAGTATTCCTGTTCCGTTTGAGCAGGATCCTCAGTAATACCTTGCATTATTTCGATATGCACGCTTTCATATTCGGATAGCAGGGCAGACGCATTGTCAGACCTCATCTGCATTTCTAAAATTTGGCTACTAGGAATATCTTGCTTATTATCGTAAGCAGCTTGAATACTGTCTAAATGTTTTTTGAATCTAGTAAGTTTTCCTTTAATAATACCGCGGGTTTTTATTAAAGCTTCCATAATTTCGAATGTACAAAATACGATGTAATTCAGGCGCAATACAATTAATAATTTTGAAAATTCACGCGCTAATAGCTGGGAATGAATTGGCACTTCGATCCAAACAATGACAAAATAATGACCGTAAATGCACAAATATAAAAAATTTAACATGCAAGCTCAAGTGAAACGTGTTTAAATAAAGGATATTTGAAAGGACTCACTTTGACTTGGCCGAAATTGTTTCCCAGGTGTTGTCTGCGTTTTGGCTTGCTTGGAACACGTGTTGCGACTTGGTGGCAGGTGTTCAGCAGGTGGTTGGTTGGCGACGCGACGCTCTCTGGTCTTGCTCGCTCCAACGCTTGAATTGCATGTAGACTGTCTTGGGTTGGCGAAGTTCAATCTTGCAAATTAGCTTTTGTTTCGCTAATTAGCAATCCATCTCGAAGGACCATGTTGGGGTTTGCAGTAAATAAAAACAACGGTACATTGGTTTGGAGGTAATTTAATACTGCAAGCCTCGCCGTTCAAAGATGAGCCGGTGGACAAACAGAAAGTGTACAGGTGTTGAATGCCACACGGCCCACCGTGAACTGAATGCAAGCAACACTGAACAGAATAAAATGCAAAATACAAGAATAGGGACTAACGCCCCAACACAGATGAAAGTTCTTACCAGGATGGTTTAGCAATTATTATGCCTAACACAGAAGGCATTGACAAACAAATGAATATTTTTTTCCCTAAAATCGTCAGTTATTGACATTAGTATATGCCAAGTTGCAGGTCTTTTTGTTTATAAAAGTTATACATTTAATATTACTGTGGTACTGCTGATTTTGTTGATATGGAAAAATTCTGGACAAGGAAATTCATAATGACATGTCCCGAGTGTTGGGTGATTCTACCCAGCCATATAAAATAATTAAGCATCGTTGCTCGGATTTCAAATTAGAAAGGAAGTCGTGTCAACATGCCCCTGGTCCTGGACCACCAAAAACTGTTGTCGTTCAAGAAAATATTGATTTGGTACATGATATGGTACTCCGTTTCCATTGGAAGCGTTGAGAAAATTTGCACCAGAAGTTGGTCTGAAAAAAGTCTGCGCACGATGGATTCCGATACTGCGGGCCATGTTTATCACTGCTGCGAGTAATTTGAGATTAATGGAATCGGATTTGGATGGATTTTTGTAAATATTTGTAAATGAAACCTGGGTTCATCACTTCAATCCAGAGTAAAAAACAGCAGAGTATGGATTGGCGTCACCGTGGTTTCCTGCCCCCACGGAAGTTCCGTGTGATTTCATCGGCCAGAAAGATAATAGCGACGGTGTTTTGGGATTCCGAGGGAGTTCTTCTTGTTGATTATTTACCACGTGGTCACAAAACAATCGGAGATTATTATGCAAAACTCATACCAAAAGTTCGTGAGGCTATAAAGCAAAAAGGGCGTGGAAAAAATTTGTAACGCGGCGTTCTGTTCCACCAAGACAACGCACCCGCTCACAAGTGCTATGTTTCTATGACTGCTATACACAATGCTGGATTTGAAATTTTGGAACAACCCCCATATTCGCCAGATCTGGCCTTCGGTGACTTTCACCTGTTCCCCAAATTAAAAGAACATCTTCGGGGATGTCATTTTTCAGACGATAAAGAGGTGATGGCTGCTGTGAATGAGTGGTTTGCAGAGCAAGACAGCTTTTTTTTCTAAATGCATTCAAGCTCTGCATCGTCGTTATGCCAAGTGGGTTATCATTTTAGGGGATTGTGTTGAGAATTAAAGTTGTTACAAATGTCATTTGCTTCTATATCAGGAACAATAAATGGTGAACCATCCTCGTACAATGGACCAGTGGTTAACTTAACCGGAATTCTTCGTAACACTATTGTTCCGCGAACTTGTTGAAAGTGTTCCACAGAACATCGTTTACAACTAGACAAAATTTAATTAAATTATCTTTCTGCAATGAAGAGATTGCAATTTAGAACTACAAACATTTCGCATTTGTTTAGTCAGACTCCACAAAAATATCTTAACAAATTGCAAAACAATAAGAATATATAGATACCTCAGTTGCAATAGAAAAAAGAATCATCGTCCTACATGCCGGGTCTGAAGGCGGATGGATTGAAGATGGTTTATTAATATAAACGAAAAATGTAAAGGTTTGTAGTTTGGACTACCACGAAGTTATTATGACTGTACCTACAACTTTTTGAATCTTGGTCTCAAATTAATTTATTGAAAAAAATTGCCCAGTAATTCCATTATCATAACGGATAACGTCAGTTATTACTAAAGACTATTAAAAAAGTGCTTAATATTAGCAACAAAGAAGAGGAAATGCAACATTTTTTATACGAGAATGATATGTATTTTGAGGAAAAGTATAAAAAGATAATTTGTTAAAAAACATTCCCCAACAGTATTATGTAGGTAGATGACCTGGCAAGCAACTGTGGACACACATACGATGGTGTTGATATGGGAAAAGCTTAAAGGAATATTCGAAGACATCGCCAATTGCCAAGTGTAGATGGTGTGAAGTATTAAAGACAATAAATCTAGAAGTAGAAAAAATATCCCCAGAACATTGGACAAATTTAGTTCCAACATATAATTGAAATAGGAGGCTCTTACATAAACATGGGCATGGCGATGACAGCAATAATAGTGATACCGACATCTTTCGTTTTAAAAAATAAGTAATATATTTTATGTTTTATGTAATTATAATTCTACATTGTAATTTTATTATTATTAAAAAGTATAAATTAATATTTACACATAAATAAAATGGATATTTGAAAATATTGAAATATCAAATGAAATTCCTAAAACCAGGTCTGTTATTTTACCTGCATTTACAACTTCGTTAAATGTTAACTAGAGATGAGACAATAACGACATAACTTGAAGGAAACTAGCCATTTCGTAACTTGTTTTTGTAAAAGTTACTTACAAAAATTATACATAAACATTCCTACCAGATGAATAATGTCAATCTGTGCAGATTAACCCTTTATCGCATATTGTTCCCATTCGGGAACAAACACTTCAAATATCTATATTTATCTTCCATTCATTCTGAATACTCTGAGAGCATACTGTTCCCATACGGGGACACTTGGTTACCGATGAGGTAGCGACATTTTGCAAAAAATTTGAGATTTGCAAATAAAGCCTTCTTTATTGTTACTACTTGTGAAATTCTTCACGTGCAAGAGCTGCCATTTTTGTAGTGCTGTTTTTCATACGAATTTTTCTAATTATTAACGTTGTAAAAATATCTGCGCTAGATAATTACATTAGGGAAGCCATAAAACATACAGAGTATTTTTTCAACAAGTGTCGTAATATTTCTATTTAGATTCGTGTACCCACTTGGGAACTTCATGCAAAAGAGGTTACGGCTGTAAGTAGGTGGCAATGGAATTTAGTTCTATTAGTACAGGAAGATTTTACGGTGGAATGACCAATAGTGAATTTTTGATTAGATCTATTCCCAGCGACAGTGAAGATTCCTGTTTATCTGACGATGATGAAGAAGAAATAGTGACAAATAATAAAAATACCGCTGACTATTAGCAGCGGATTAGTTTAGTACTGTTGTGCGCATGCACATATTTATCTGGTCGCCTTGCTTGGGGTTGTTATGTTTTTCTTTTTGTTTGGATAGTTACGAGTTTTCCATTAAATAAACAACACGTTCTCCTAAACCTTGTTTTTATCTTTGTATTGGAGTCTGGAACTCAACCCAGATAACAATATTTTGGTGACCCCAAAATATTGTTATCTGGGAGATGAACCTGGACCAAGAAGCAGGAGCATTCCTCAAACCAAAGTTTAATCTTAAATACTGGTAAGCTCCTAGGGGAGTGGTGATGGCGGTCTTTGGGACGTCCTCGGGCTGGATTGGTATTTGGAAATAGGCTTTCTTCAGATCCAGTTTATGGAAGACCCGTGATACAGCCAGTTTTGCTAAGAAATCTTGTAGAAATGGAATGGGAAAACAATCAGGAACAGTCAGCGTTTAATATTTTGTAATCGCCAGCCATCCGCCAAAAACCGTCAGTTTTGGCCACCGTGTGTATGGAGTTGCCCAGCGACTACTGGAGGGTTGGATGATTCCCTGATCTAAAAGATCCTACAGGTGACCTTCAAGAAAATGCAACTGGTTAGAGTTGAGCCTTCTGGGTTTGGCTGAAATAGGAGAACCTACTGTTTCAATCCTGTGGAATGTATTGTGTAAGATTGGTTTGCTAATGTTGAAATCTTTGGTAATGTCAGGAAATTTATTTAGTAATGCTCGAAATATTGGCATTCTTTAGTGTTGGAGCAACTGCTTGAGGGGTTAAAGAAGGTTTTGGTTTTGGTAATTGAAGAGGTGAATGAGAAGATGATGTTGGTGAAGAAATAACATTGAAAATACCGTGAGGTAAGAGTGAGTGTGGTGTGTCGGAATTAAGCGTACGTTTTGATAATAGCTCTTCAACATGAAGATAACAATCGCCAGACGTAGCAGAAGAATCCGAAGAAGGAAGATCGCGTTTAATCGTAGATAAAAACTGACTAGTACGAAGGATCGTCGAAGCGCAAGATTCTGAGTCAAGTATCATTACTTGTTTATCAGAAGGTCGCGAATATAACTTTCCTACGGACGGGTCAATTAGGAGATTGAAATACTGCAAAAAAATTCATGCCAAGAATCGGCATATTGATGTCTGCCAAAATAAATTGCCAAGAGATGGTTTGATCGTTTAAGAAACCGAATTTTAAATTTATGAGAATAGTTCCTGCAGTGGGTATGAATGTGTTATTAGCAGCTAATAATGAAATTGGAGTTCGACGAAAAGTCGAATCTTTAAATGAGAGTGGCAATAAACTAAATGAAGAACCTGTGTCAACTAAAAAAACTATACCAGTAGTATCCTGTACAGTTAAAAGAGTGCCCTTTGAAATTTGCGAAGCAACAGTGGCACAATTCTGTGGCTTGGATCATAGTTTTTTGAAAATGGACCAGGGGGGCCTTTACAATTTCTTGCTTGATTCCCAAAATTGTAATGGTAGATATAAGATGAATTTTGTGGCTGAGCTAATCGATTTTTGACAGGAAAGTGAGGATTCCAATGTCGCTGGTAACGTGATGGAGGCCTCTGGTAACCGTAATGATCGCGGATATTAAAGTCACGATTATGTGGCGTTTTTTGAGGACTTGAATACTCATTTTTCCCAAAATTCGTAGATAAAACTTATCTGTCAATGGTACTGTCAGCGCAATTGTCAACTTGAAGTAATGTATGCTGATGTAAAAGTGTATCGAGATGGCTTGCCACATCCCTCAATGGTGAAGCGGCGGAATTCAATGCTTGAACCTTTAAATCTAATGTCAATTTAGATATGAAAAATTCCCTAATAAAAGATTCTGGCATGTTTAAATCTTCTGATAATTTAAATATTTCCTGAAGCAAATTTTGACAGTTGCCATTAAACTTTAGTGAATGAAGCAAAATCAAAATTTTAACCGTCGAGGGCTGCGCAAAATGTTGAATTAACTGCGCTTTTAAGGTGTCAAAGGCATTAGCTCGTGGAGGCTCGAGAATACACGAACGTACTTTTGCTTCGACCTCAACCGGCAAGTGAGTTATAAGTTTATCGATTTTTTCTATTTGATTATTGATGTTATATGTTAGCGAAAATAACAATCAAGGGTAGTGAAATACATACGAATGTCATTGTCGAATTGCTACAAAAATACGGAATATTAGAAAGTGGGACAACTTATCTGTGAAAATCCGGCGATGGTCGCTTGAGCAGTCTCACACAACGGCTGGCAAACACTGAAGGCAATGGCGGAATTCGTTGTAGCCGTTGAAAGTAGTTGTCTTCCGAAACGTCGGGTAAAGGGCAATCGTCGAAGATATTCTTTTGTAACGTCGGGGTCATGAATTAGCTAGGGCCCAGGAAGACAATGTTGAATTGCATGAGCTTCGACAAAAGCCTAGTTTCAAGTTTGTTTTATCCCAGACAATACAAGGAACACCAATTTGGTTAGATCAGAGCCATAATGGGTCGTGACCGTTCGTTCCACATGAATTTCGCTACGCAATCTTCCAACAATTACACAATTTAGCGCATTCAGGGATAAAAGCTTCGCAAAAATTAATCTGCCATAGATACCTTAGGACACACATGCGACGGGATATTAAAAATTGGGTTACTTCATGTGACAACTGCCAACGAAATAAAATCTCAGGGCATACTAAAAGTCCTCTTCAACCAATTCGTGAGCCGGATCGCAGAATTGTTGAGATCCATTTAGACGTAGTTCATCTACCTGTGTGGACAGTATAAATATATTCTTTCGATCATCGATCGGTTCACTAGATGGCCGGAAGCTATTCCGCTCAAATCGACAAGCACAGCTTCGGAGTACCGCAAGTTATTACCACGGACAATGCATCCCAGTTCTACTCTTCCACGTGGACTGGTTATTTGAAAAATTTTGGAATTAACCACATAAAAACAACTATTCAACATTCGATTAGCCAAGGGCTGATAGAACTGTTTCACCGCACACTAAAACAGGCCGTCAAATCGGTAGTGTCCGCGAATTGGGTTCAACATTTACTTCACATCTTATTGGGCTTACGTTCTGCAATTAAGGAGGACGTTCGTTCTAAATTTTGATTACCTCTGTAATGTGGGTTAACATTTGTTTCGAACACGTCATTGTGGAAGTTTTCCCTTTAACCCACTTGGTCCTACCGTCCTTTTAAAAGGACATCTGCTAATTTCCTGTGTTATCATGACTCGCGAATTAGCCGGGGGGTGGCGTTGTATATAACGACATCTACATACTTGTGTGATTTTCAGAATATGAAATTTACAGGGTTATGTGATATTTTAATAGTGATGTACCTACCTGCTGTGAAAAAGTGCATAATTATTATCGTCTGCAATGAATACTTGGCAGTAAGTAATCGTAGATATTTTATAAATAATATATTTTGCTGTATTGTTGTTTACTCTCTTAAAATACATATACTTCTACTGTAAAGGTTAATTTCATATTTCCTAAATTCATTTAATTTTTAGAGTACTCTAAACTGAGGTGTCCTTTTAAAAGGACGGTAGGTAGGTTTATGGCCTACTATATTTCCACAATATTTGGACATTATTTCAGGTGTAAATACTTATATGTTTTTATATTTTACAGATACAGATTTCAACCATTGACTCTGCATGAACTCACACAAGCTTTAGAAGAGGAGGAAGATGACATTTTACCACCTTCTGGTGCATCTGTTATCATATTTCCACCTGAAGATGAACAAAATACTGATGAAGATTCTGGAGAAGATAATGTGGTGAATATAGGAAATCTTCCAGGTTCACAGTTGCGAGCGACAGCTGAAATTGAATATTTACAAGAATCCGATTTTGACAGTGAAGATGATCTTCCTGTATCAAGTTTGATCACAAAAACTAAAGCTAATTCTAAAAGACCTAAATTATTTTCATGGTCAAAAACAGACTTACCTTATGTAGAATGTGAATGGAAAGGTCTGCAAGGCCCTAAACTCAATCGCTCGCCGCTAGATACTTTTACACTCTTTTTCGACGACGAACTTATAAAAATAATTGTAGATGAAACCAATCGATACGCTCTGCAAAACAACAGGAATGGAGATATCTCTATGGAAGAAATGAAGTGTTTTATTGGTATTTTGATACTAAGTGGATATTGCATAGTACCGCGTCGAAAAATGTATTGGCAAAATGCAATTGATACTAAAAACGAACTTGTATGTGCAGCAATGTCAAGAGATCGTTTTACGCATATGATGAAAAATTTACACTTTCATGATAACAATGATCTCGATAAAAAAGATAAATATTCCAAACTAAGACCACTGTTCAACCTTTTGAATAAGAAGTTTCAAGCATTTTCTCCCATAGAAGAGTGTCATAGCATTGATGAGACCATGGTACCTTATTTTGGGCGCCATGGCTGCAAACAATACATCAAGGGAAAACCAATTCGTTGGGGCTATAAGCTATGGACTGGCACAACCCGTCTGGGTTATATTACGTGGTTTGAGCCCTATCAAGGAAAATGTAATATTATAAAGGAAAAATACAAAGATTTTGGCCTAGGAGCAAGTGTAGTTTTAACCTATGCTGATATTTTGTTATCGCTTGGTTACGATAATATGCAATACCACCTCTTCTTTGACAATTTCTTTACGTCAATACCACTACTATTAGAACTTGGACAAAGAAAATTCAAAGGAACAGGCACTATAAGGGAAAATATGACTTCCAAATGCCCACTGATTGACTCTTCAACTATGAAAAAGAGGGAAAGAGGTAGTTTGGATTACATGATGGTAAATTAGACCAGCTATCATTTCGTCGAAGTATTGCGACAAGTTTATTAGAAACATTCAAAAGAAGCAGTAAACGGGGTCCATCAAAACCTTCCAGTAATCTACATGATACATCTCGGTACGATCGTGTGGACCATTTAGTTAATTATCAAGACAAACAAACCAGGTGCGGCATGTGTCACAAGAAGGTACAGACAAAATGTACAAAATGTACTGTAGCATTACATGTAAAAGATTGTTTTGTTCGATATCATACACAGAATTAAAATTGGATTTGAAAATTTAAACTCAACATAATGTTGATATTTCTGTGGTTTGTGCTATCATACATTATTTATGTACCCATTTTATTGAGTTTTCGTTTATATTTTACTTTTCTAATAAAGTTTAAAAATTGAGCCTTGTAAATAAGAACAGTAGTAGAAAATCCTACCGTCCTTTTAAAAGGACACCACTTTTCTAATACAAAAAAATATTTAAGAATTTTTCTGGGCTTAAGTCTGACCTAAAGATATAAAAAAAATATAAAAGTTTTCAAACTTTGGAAAAAAATAGTTCCAGGACTATGTGGGTTAAGGATCTAATTAATTTGATTCGTAAATCGACTAAACGTTTAAGTTGGTTCGAATCATTTCAAAAGGATGCGGGAGCAACCGATGGTAATTTTAACACCACGGCCCTTAAACCATTTTCTCCAACCAGATGGTGTGTCCGAATAAAATCCTTGAAAACTGTGATGACCAATTATTTTGTTTTACTAGAGTTTTTGGAGGAACTCAATAGAAAATCAACGAACGATGTTGGTGCCAAAGCAAATGCATATTAAAAATATCTTATGCAATTTGAAACTTTATTTTTACTTAAAACGTTTATAATAATTTTCAACAAAATAGAAATTTTAAACGCTTCTTTGTAAAATGTGTCCTTGCAGTTTGGCAAAGCTGCTACACTTATAAATGCAGTAATTAGTGTTTTAAAAAACAAACAGAAAGTGAATTTACTACGCTTTGGGATGACATCCTCAAAACGAGCGTTGATTTGGGAATCGAAGACCCTGTTCTACCACGACCAAAGAAAGCTCCAAGGCGCTATGATCAAGGGAGTTCTCCACATCTTCACGAAACACCGGAAGATATGTATCGTGCACTGTTTTTTGAAATTCTTGATCTGGCAATACATGGGTTACAAAATAGATTTGATACATCCGCAATGATTCACTTAAAAGAAGTAGAGTTATTAATTTTAGGAAAATCTGATGGGCAAGCTATAATGCATTTTTACAAGAATGATTTTGATTCATCTCATATTAAATCTCAACATGTTTCTGGATTTATGCAGACAGAAAAACTTGATGTGTAATTGTTTTAGTGATGCCGTGAATATTATGAAAACAAATAAGTATTTAGTGGACTTAATTCCAGAACTACGTAAGTTTATAAGAATTGTATTAACAATTCCGGTAACTTCGTGTATTGCGGAAAGATCATTTTCGGCATTGCGAAGGCGAAGTTACAAAAGCGATTAAATGATATTGCAATGCTACACATACATAAAGATTTCAATGACAAAATCGATAAAAATGTTGTTGCTAATGAATTTATAAATCGCACAACTATCCGCCGAAACACATTCTCAGTTGTAACTGTAAGTGTTAATACGTAAACTGACAAACATTTTTTAGTTAGATATAAGATTTGAGATATCCACAACTTCTTTTTGTAAACATTTACTTTGTAAATAAATTCATACTAAATTCTATTCCCCCTTTTTTTAGTCAAAAAGGTGTTAAAATGTGTAAATGAGATTTAGCTCTAAATTAATTGCCCATAAAAAAAAATTGTACACATGTACATCTGATCATCTAATAATTGTAAATATATATAATAAGAAAAGTTTGTGTACCCAATGGCAATATCAAAACTCGACACCCCTGGGTAGTAGACACTTACGTTAGGACACAAATGTCAGGTGTAAACGTACCTTAACCCTTCAATGGCTAGCGCTCCCATTTGGTAACGCGTAAATAAATCACCATATGGTAACTCTAGCAGTTCTTAGGCGACAAAAGTGCTAAAATCGCGATGCCTATTTTATAAGTTATTTTATTATTTCTAGACGCGGTTTTACTCTAGAAGAGGCCCTTCAAATTGCTTATGATGAAAACATTGAAGCTGAACAAATTTTTATTGAACCACCAGAATCAGCTGTCCTTACGGATGAGGACTCTGGGGATGAGGCTGGTCCTGGCTTAGTAGACAACCTCAGTGGTCCACAACTTTTAGCAGGAGCTGAAATAAGGCTCGTAAATAATCATAGCTATGGTGTATCTGATGATTCGCATGAAGATTCTCAAGAAAATCAGGAACATAATTTTCGGCAAACGAGATTTGAAAAAATTACATGGATAAAGGGCAACATTATTCCATCTGCTCGAAGTTGTCTAAAGATTGATTTTCCACTAAAATATGAAAATATGAGTAATTTGGAAATATTTGAAACATTTATAGACAACGATATCTTCGTATTTTTGACGGAAGAATCTAAAAGATATGCCCTATTTATAAACTACCCTGATCCTAAAATTTCAATTGAAGAGATGAGGTGTGCTATTGCAATCCTTATCCTTACTGGCTATAATGAGCTACCAGGGAAAGACTTTTATTGGGACAGTCTGACAGACATGAAAAACTTCATGGCCAGTGAAGCAATGAGGCGGGACCGATTTAGATTGATTTTGAAATATCTTCATTGTGCCGATAATACGAAACCAGATAAGACTGATAAAGTCTGGAAATTACGCCCTCTAATGAATCTGCTAAAGGATAAATTTATTAAAAATTGGATCCCCGAAGAAAATTTGGACTTTGATGAATCCATGATCAAGTACTATGGGAGACACTCGTGTAAACAAATTATACGAGGAAAGCCAATAAGATTTGGATACAAGATGTGGTGTCTCCGGATATTTGGTCAATTTTGATCTATATCAGGGAAACAATCCAAAGGGAAATGCCGATTATGAACGTGAATTTGGCAAATGTGCAGCTCCTCTAATCAATATGATAGAGGAATTTCCCGATGAACATAAAAAACTTCCCTTCAAATTTTATTTCGACAATTTGTTCACTGGATTCAATATTCTGTTTCACCTAAAACCGAATACCTAAAGGTTGTCCCTTACCGCATAAGGATATGAAACGTAAAAGTAGAGTTGATTTAGTATCCACTATCGACAAAGAAGATAGAATTATGGTTGTAAAATGGATGGATAATAACGTACTAAGTACTGCATCAACCTGTCATGGAATTGCACCGCTTGGAAATGTGAAGCGCTATTCTGAAAAAGAGAAGAAAATAATTCAAGTGCAAAGGCCTTCCGTAATTACCGAGTATAATCGCTATATGGGAGGTACAGACCTGCTGGAAGAAAACACATCTAGGTACCGCATCAGCATTAGAAGGAAGAAATGGTGGTGGCCAATTTTTACTTGGCTCTTAGATGTAGCTATAGTCAACACTTGGATTACAAGTCGGCAACGAAAAGGTCAAGCTCAGCTAAGTCAGTTGGAATTCAGAAGAGAGATAGTCCAAGGGTACCTCACTAAATACAAAGTGGCGCCGAAATCAGCTGGGCGACCATCAACTTCTAAATCAAGTGTATCTATGAGACCATTTGCTAGTACCTACCGAAGGTAAACAAAAGGAAACGTTGCGCTGGAGAAAGATGCATTTCCAGTGTTCGCACCATGTGCATCAAATGCAAGGATGGTAGAAGAGGAGGATGCCTCATGCCCTATAACACACCGTTCCCGAATGCGATAGCTGTAGGCGCTACCGTATGACGTAGGCGGGGACCGCACATGTCCAAAGTGCATGCTGCAAGCAAACACTTGCGCTCTATTTCCGGTCCAGATTGAATTCCACTTGTATTGAATACATTTTAAGACAGTGGTTACTTGTGTTGTAACGGATGATGTTGCAATTTGCTAATTATTGCAACGTATTTAGCACTTAGTAATTTTGTATATACGTAAAAAAATAGTTTAATATAAGAATCAGTTTCAATAAGCAGAATAGGTACCCTACCCTACAGATGAACTTTTCGTTGTTAGTTTTTGGTTTCATTTCGCTGAAATTTATTTAGTTAGATTCGTTTTTTTATCATCTACCTGTTGTACCTACTTCATTTTTATAAGGTAAGTTGATAATATAAACTTTGCTATATTTTTTTATGCATGAACGAAATGAAACAAGCATTTAAAAATGCATATTGTACATTTTCAGAATGCCTGGTAAACGTTGCACTGTAGCTGTTTGTAACAATAGTCTAGGAAAAACGAAAAATTGTAATCCACCAATTTCATTTCACCGTTTTCCAAAAAATCCGGAAATACGTAAACAATGGATACATTTATGTCGACGGGATGGTGAATGGAATCCTGATTCTTGTCATATATGTTCGGATCATTTTAATTCTGAAGATTTTGAAAGGGATTTAAAAGCAGAATTGTTGAACTTACCCATAAAGAGATTGCTGAAGCTTGGAGTTGTACCTTCCCGTAATTTAGGAGAGATTTTAACAAAAAGATATCTTCAACAAGTAGATGCTCGAGACAAAAGATCTCAAAATCGCCACATTAAACAGGAAATAAAATATTTGCTAACACCTCCATCACACTCCGATACATCTCTCATGATACAGGAGATTTGCGAAAAAGAAAATACTGATACTAGTTGTCCTAAATGTTCAGTATTGGAGTTGCAAAATGTAGAATTAAAATCGTCCATTGAAAAACTACAAATGCAAATGAATGAAATTTCACTCAAATTAAAATTTTGTCAAGACCAGTTATCAACAAACCGACGTTCGTTAAAAGTTCAGATTCAAGCTCGAAAATTAAAGCAATCGCTAAACACTAATGAGAAAAAAAATCAATTCGAACTCAACTAGCATTGCAAAAAGTATTCACTCCAACTCAAATTAAAGTGTAAGTTGATAATAAAAAAAAGGTGACATGGGAAACAGAAGATATCACAAGAGCCTTTACCTTACGCTACTTTAGTAAACGGGCGTATATATTTTTACGAAACACTTTACATTTTCCGCTTCCTGGTATATCGACCTTACAAAAATGGTCTTCCAAAATTAATATGAGCCAGGGTATATTAAAATATGTATTACATTTTATGAAAATAGCTTCTGCAGCTGCAACTCACGAAGAAAGACTAGCAGTTTTACAATATGATGAGGTGAAGGTCATGCCAGTTTATGAATATGATACCAAAAATGATCAGATAATTGGTCCACATAATCAATTGCAAGTGAATATCTAATTAATGTCTCTGTGCACAGAAGAATAAATCATTTTTTCAATTTTCTGTTGCAGGTAATTATGGTTCGTGGTTTAATTGCGAACTGGAAGCAAATTGTCTACGTCAATTTCGACCAAAAAGTTACAAAAGATATCTTAATGGACATCATTTCCAAATTATATGCTTGTAATTACGAAGTGGTAGCATGTGTTAGCGACTGCGGTGGAGGAAATTTAGGCCTTTGGAAATCGTTAAATCTCTCAATCGATCAGCCATGGTTTCAGCATCCACTTTAAATAATATTTATCAGTTTGCTGATGCACCACACATGCTGAAGCTTCTGCGTAACTGGTTTTTAGATACGGGATTTGTCTTAAAAGGGGGTAATCATGTGAACAAAACTCCAATAGTCAAATTGATTAATAGTGATAACAGCGAAGTCAAGGTATGTTTCAAATTGACATATCTTCACGTAAATTGTGAACAGGTTAACCGCCAAAATGTTCGGTTAGCTGCTAACTTGCTTTCTCACACCACAGCAATAGCACTAAAGCGTTATCAATTTGGCAATTTGGCTAAAAACACGGCAGAGTTTATAGAATTATGCAACTTTTGGTTCGATTTAATGAACACACGTGTACCACGAAAATGTATGTTGCCCTCACAGTGCGGATATGGCATTCAATTAGAAGAACAAAATAAAATTTTAGAACAAATGTATAACACCATAAAAGATATGCGGTGTACAAACAAAACAGGATTGCAGGTTTTTCAGAAAGGTATAATAATGTCAATTACATCTCTAAAAATGCTTTTAATTGACACAAAAAACAGATGTCCAACCGTAAATTACATACTAACTCATAAGGTCAATCAGGATAGCTTAGAAAACCTTTTTTCTCAACTGAGAACCAAGGGGGGGTTAAATGATCATCCGACACCGTTAAATGCACTTTACAGACTTCGAATGATTATGTTGGGAAAAACTCCAGGAATCGTACAAAAAAATTTGAATACGGTAGATATTTCCACTGAAGATTTTGTCGTGGCACAAGTTTTGAAACAAACAAATGTAGAAGCATTAGACGAATATAATCCAGAACTTGACATTCAACCAATTCCGCTTGCGGATATTGACCAAAATTGTGAAATAAAGGCAGTAACGCAAAAGTCCGGGAATACGTTAGACAATTTCGATCTAAGCGAATGTTCCAGAGATGCTTTAGAGTACTTAGCAGGATGGATAGCTAAAAAATTTAAAGAAACACATCCTCACTTAGGCCAATATACATACAAAATAGCACAAGACCAAGTATTACCAAGTTGGGTTCAGCAGTTATCATTCGGAGGTTTAATTAAACCTGAAGACAGCTTTCTAACACATATACAATTTAATGGAAAAATATTTTCAGCAATATCATGGGGAAATGGAGTTAAAAAAGAATAAAGTGGTTTCAACTATAACCGATTATATTTTAAGGAAATGCAGTGTATTGGACAAAGTGATCATCGAGGCGTTTATAAAACAGCGGACGTTTATTCGGATGAATTACCTGAATCAAAAAATGAGATTAGAAAAACATTTGAATAAGTGTAAGCGAAAGGGTACCTCAGAGAGCCACAAATTATCAAAAAAATGAAGAAACTCACAAATTCTACTAGTTGATTTAATGTGAAGTATTTGTCTTGTATCTGTATTATATATTTTAATAATATTTTAATCCAGACAATGGCATTACTTTATTGAACTATATAAAGAAAGTAAGCAGTTCATCAAAGTAGCGTTTGGAACTCTTGTAATATTAATTTCTAATTTATTTAATAAATTTGAAACCTAAACACAAAGCAAACCTATTTTTATATTCATACCTTACGTAGCGAAATAATTTATTATTCATACTGCTTTTTACTACGAAATGTGTGAATGTTATTAAGAATATATTTCCCTTATTTTTTTAAATTTACAACCTCTACAAATTGCCGCTAAGTAGTGAACCACGATTTCATAACTGATCCGCGGTCAAAGTTGGTAAACTTCGGTCCCCAGTTACGTCACGACCGCGTCATGGGGTAGCGCGCATGCGTAACTGTTCGAGGCATCCTCCTCTTCTACCATCCTTGCATCAAATGTGGGGTTGGATTCTGTTTAGAATGTAATTTTATACTTCATAACAAATAGCATGCATTTTTGTACTATGTATTCTGCTAGCGTTACCACACGGTAACACCCGTTTTTTCTTTAATTAAAGGAGATTTTTTTATTTTGTACTTTGTAACACGTTACTAATAAATAACTTTAAAGGCATTTTACGTTTTGAAAGATTCAAAAAAAAATCCGTCGTTAAAGGGTTAAGTGAAATACAATCATTAACTAAAAGGACTTATTGGAATCACGTAAAAACTTATGAAAATCCTGCGGAATTACTATCGCGTGGTACGACGCCTAGAAAACTAAAGGACAATAATTTATGGTGGCAAGGCCCAGAATTTATATTTAAGGATAGTTCGGAATGGAATGTTCAAGAATATTGTCGCGAATCAAACGTACCAGAAATACGAGTATCGGCAATATCAGTGCAAGGTACAAATGTATGATTGTCATTATTAAATAAATTTTCAAGTATTACAAAAATAAATAGGACCTTCGCAATTATAATTAGGTTTATTATAAATGAAACCAAGTCTAAATTATCGAAAGAATCTAAAATATACGGTTCAATAACTACAAATGAGTTGAATTTCGCAATAAATATTTTAATCAAAATTGTACAAAAGGAATGTTTTCCAGACGACTATGAATGCTTTGTAAAGAAACGAAACTTACAAAATAACAGTAAAATTTTAAACTTGAACCCAGTCTTGTTTGAGGGATTAATTAGATTCGGGGGTAGAACAAAAAATTCAAGTTTAGGATTCGATAAAGCGCACCCAATACTGTTGCCAAAACGCCATAGATTTACCGATCTCAATGTAAGGCATGAACATGAGCGGCTTTATCATGCCAGTACTCAACTACTACTTAGTTCAATTCGCGAAACCCATTGGCCAGTATCGGGCTGAAACATACGGTAGACGTTACAGTAATTGGCACTCACATTTCTAAATTAAAATAATAAGAATTTTATTCATTTCAGGGATATTTTGATGCACGTGTGGCTAAGCGTGCGAAAGACGCGCGTTAAACTTTCGCAGATCGTCGGTAAAACTTTAACACCGGATACGGAACAATATAATTCCTGGAAGGATGTCGGCACTTGGCCGGCGCATCGGGGCTGTGGCCGGTAGTTCCAAGATCTGGGAAAAAGCATGAGAAAAGAAACTGCCCACGCGCCACGATGGTGGATTTGAGTATAAGGATTCCAACAACGGTCCAAGGGGATTAGTCTTCCGGCGTAGCTACCCGTGCTGGCAACGTTTATAGTTATTATTATGTATTTTCGTTAAGTTTGTTCACTTGTTATTTATTCCGTTTAATATACCGTAATAAAACATTTATTTGTATTAGTGTGGTTTAAACAACTAAAGTGGTGACCCCGATTTTTAAAATAACGTGTTTAAAAGAAAAAGAAAAACAATGAACACCGGAACAGACGGCGCTGGTCCAGCAGCAGAAACCGCCACCCAGGCGGTATCCAACACCACGGCGTCGGGCCATCCATCGACAGTGCCAGCGTCCGAGTGCCGCCGTTTTGGCCAGAGAAACCGTCGCTGTGGTTTGTGCAACTAGAAGGCCAGTTCGCTCTCCATCACATTACACACGACGCAACAAAATATTTTTACGTAAGTGCTAATCTCGACAATCGCTACGCGTCCGAAGTAGAGGACATTTTGATTAATCCGCCTAAGAAAAAATAAATACATAACACTCAAGGAAGAGCTAATTAAAGACCTCTCGACTTCACGTGAGCATAAAATTAAACGGCTTCTGGAGCATGAGGAAATGGGAGATCGCACACCATCACAGATCCTGCGGCATTTAAAAAATCTAGCGGGAACCGAAATCCCAGATGATTTTCTGCGAACTCTGTGGATCGGCCGGCTTCCAGGAAGTATGAAAGCTATTCTTGCAACACAAAGCGCCAGCGATTTGGTATCTGTGGAAAATCTAGCTGACATAATATTTGAAATATCGCCGAGGCCCCAGATTGTTAGCACTGCAAACAGCGAACGTCCACTTATTAATTAGCTTTCAAAACAGATGAATGAATTATCGCAGCGGGTTGATGACTTAATCCGTGGACGTCAACCGCCAACGCCGCAATTGCGTACGCGTACAAATTACGAACTAAGTGCAGTGAACAATTCCCCAATAAACACTTATGGTTTTATAGTTTTAAGTGTAAATTTTAAGTTACGTAGGACGTTATCGTGGAGATTTGTGATAGCGGATGTAAGTAAACCCATTATCGGTGCAGACTTTTTAAGCCATTTTGGATTACTAGTGGATATACGTAACCGCAAACTGTTAGACAATGTTACGTTATTATCCGTGGTGGGTGAAGTGCGCTAGTGCGAGTCCTACGGAATTAGAACAATCTCTGGTGATTCTGTATATCACAAGCTAATTTCCGAATTCCCTGATATCGTGCGACCGTCTTCGATTCCCAAGCAGGTAAAACATACCACCACACACCGTTTAATTACAACTCTTGGACCCCCCTCACCTGCCGACCAAGAAGATTGCCACCAGATCGACTTCAAGCTGCGAAAAAGGAATTCGAATTTATGATAGATCAAGGAATTGCACGCCCGTCACACAGCAATTGGTCCGCTGCTCTTCATTTGGCACGCAAGAAGAATGACGGATGGAGACCCTGCGGTGATAACCACGCTCTCAATGCACGAACGATTCCAGACTGCTATCCGGTTCCACATATCGAAGATTTTGCACACAGTCTCTTCGGATGTCAAATATTTTCTACAATCGATCTGGTAAGAGCTTTTATTCAAATTCCCGTCCACCCAGATGATATTCACAAAACTGCAATTACTACTCCCTTTGGCCTGTTTGCGTTTCCGTATATGTCGTTTGGATTACGAAATGCAGCTCAAACGTTCCAGAGATTTGTAGATGAAGTTCTTCGCGGATTAGATTTTCGCTACGCATACATCGACGACATATTAGTAGTGTCAAAATCCGAAGAACAACACATTGATCATCTCCGGCAAGTTTTTAGCAGATTGGACCAGTACGGTGTTCTAATTAATCCAGCTAAATGCGTGTTTGGAAAACCGGAAGTTACTTTCCTTGGGTACACAATCTCCAAAACCGGAAGTAAACCACCGGTCGACCGTGTCGCTGCAATACAAGAAGCCAACAAACCGACGACCATAAAAGACCTACGAGATTCTTAGGAATGGTACATTTTTATCGTCGATTTATCCAGAACGCCGCCGAAATTTTGGCGCCCCTTACTAAATTCCTCCAAGGACCGAAAGTGAAAGAAAAGTTGGTAATACAATGGAACGCGACAACGGAACAAGCATTCGTTCGCGCAAAAGAAGCTCTTTCTGACGCAGCACTTTTGGTCCATCCAGCACCAACAGCACCAATTTCAATAATGGTTGACGCATCTGACGTTGCTATGGGAGGCGTACTTCAACAATGGGTCGACAACGCTTGGCAACCTTTAGCGTATTATTCCAAAAAACTTTAAAGTTGCTCAGCAAACATATAGCGCCTACGACCGTGAGCTGCATATTCGAATGTTAAAAGATTTCGCTATTTCGTAGAAGGCCGACATTTCACATTGTATACAGACCACAAACCATTGACGTTCGCATTTCAACAGAAACCTGATCGCTGCTCACCAAGGCAATTTCGACACCTGGATTTTATTAGCCAATTTACAACTGACGTCCGTCACGTCGCTGGGGTTGACAATATACCTGCAGATACTTTATCACGATTTAATGTTTCAGATATTACAGACACAGTCCCAGCGGGTCCCATCGACTATCAGTCACTGGAAAAATCTCAGGAAGCAGATGCCGAGCTCCAAACATTCATTCGTCCTGATTCTGTAATTACCCTTAAAAAGGTATTTTTCCCAGAACAGAACGCCAATGTTTATTGCGATATATCAACCAGTTCTCTCCGTCCATTCGTCACCAAGCCATTCCGTACTATGGTATTCCAGGCTCTGCACAATTTATCACATCCCGGGATTAAATCCACCACCAAATTAATCAGCAGCAAATTTATCTGGCCTTTAATGAATAAGTACTGTAGGATATACGTAGAGCAAACAATGTATACCATGCGAACGGTCGAAAATCTCTCGGCATGTTTCATCACCCACGGGCACCTTCTCCATGCCGTCGTCCAGGTTCGAACATATACATCTCGACCTGGTAGGTCCCCTTCCTTCCTCACCGGGTAACACATACTGCCTAACATGCATCAGCAGATTCACCAGGTGGCCGGAAGCCATACCTATTGCCGACATCACAGTAGAAACAGTTGCAAAAACATTCTTCTTTAACTGGATAGCCAGATTTGGAGTGCCTCTTCGGATTACCACGGACCGGGGTCGACAATTTGCTTCCAATTTGTTTCAGGCATTATCCAAACTCACTAGAACAAACCACATCCAAACTACTGCCTATCATCCCTCAGCAAATGAATTAGTGGAAGGTCAACTGAAGTCAGCCATTGAATGCCACACTGGTACCAAATGGGTTGAGTCTCTTCCTATCGTCCTTCTTGGAACACGGACAACATTCAAAGAAGATCTCAATGCCACCGCGGCTGAAATGGTTTATGGTGAAAACATTCGTCTTCCTGGCGAATTTTTCACTCCAAGCAAAAAAGACAATGCTGCAGATTTTGTCGTCAAACTACGAGAACATTTCCATTCCGTAAGACCTACACCTGCACAACATCATGGAAAGCACAAAATCTTCGTTTTCAAGGAGCTAAAATCATGTTCGCATGTTTTCATTCGGAACAACGCGGTACGCAAACCATTGCAAGCCCTATACAATGGACCGTTTCGAGTGGCATCTCGTGGAGAAAAAACCTTCATCGTCAGCATCCGTGGAAAGAACGTAACGATATCAATTGATAGGTTAAAACCAGCGTTCATTGCCACCGATGAGTCAGTCCTCTCAAATGAAACACCTCCGCCAAAAACGACGCAACAAGCAACGCCATCAACATCCGCCTCAACTGGTAGCCCGCTGGAAATCCAAGTACATCCATAGCCTACATACAACCACCAGGTCCGGCCGTTGTGTACGCTTCTCGGACTACTTCCGGACCGGAACCTAACATCGTGACATCGTCACTAGCAAGGGGGTGATGTGGTTACGCGTGCGAAAGACGTGCGTTAAACTTTCCCAGATCGTCGGCAAAACTTTAACACCGGATACGGAACAATATAATTCCTGGAAGGATGTCGGCACTTAGCCGGCGCCTCGGGGCTGTGGCCGGTAGTTCCAAGATCTGGGAAAAAGCGTGAGAAAAGAAACTGCCCCCGCACTACGATGGTGGACTTGAGTATAAGGATTCCAACAACGGTCCAAGGGGATTAGTCTTCCGGCGTAGCTACCCGTACTAGCAACGTTTATAGTTATTATTATGTATTTTCGTTAAGTTTGTTCACTTGTTATTTATTCCGTTTAATAAACCGTTATAAAACATTTATTTGTATTAGTTTGGTTTAAACAACTAAACATGCAATTTGTGCTTATATCATTTGTTCCCATATTTGGAAGATTTTAGCTTCTTGTGTTGGCAGCCAACAACTGTATTTTTCGTTTATTTATAAAATGCGTTAGAAATAAGCCGTTTTCTTTATCTTATTCATTGGGATGACGATAAAATATCTTCGTGATGCAAGATGTAGGTTTTAAACAGTACCTGGCTATATGCCAATTAAAGTCGATTTTGAACATATGCTATTGCATATGCAAGTGCATATTTTCAGAATTTGCTGCATATATTTAAAAAATAGTATGTATATATATGCGCATATTTTCGCAATAATCGACTGCATATATTCCGTGTTCTAGTAATCAGTTGTCGTTTCACGCATTTCTAATCTGCTCGTTTAGCTCAGAATGCTCGAGGCTAAACATCCGTCTACCTGAACAGAGCGCAATAATCATTTTGGTATACAGTGTTTAGTAATTTTGTTAGATTTAGATAACAGTTCTAGAAGGATGCCGGGTTTAAATGAATTTCAAAAAAAATTGTCAATATTGATGTTAGTAGGAATTGTATTTATACATCCGTGTACATCGCCGTTTTTTTTAAAATATCACTCTTATAATTAATATTCAGTCAATTGAAAATTCACATTTTATTAATTTTTACATTTTTACCCGTACAAAAGATTACCATCCAATATAACACAGTCTGTGCCGAAATCGTGGGGGATAGGGCTTAGTGACACAGGGTGGATGAAATCATATATTTTTTACGAGTACATTGCCAACATCTTTCATCCCGCTTGAAAGAGAATAAATCATACTGTTCGTAGATGGACACAGAACTCATTTAGATAGAAATCTAAGCAAATTGTGTTCCAATTTACAAATTATTCTTATTGCTTTGTATCCCAATGCAACACGCGTATTGCAGCCCGCCGATGTGGCTGCCTGTCGGCCTATTAAGGCAGAATGGAAAAATCTGTGCTAGCTTGGAGAAGAAATAATCCCTCTAAAGCACTAACCAAGGAACATTTTGCTCCAATTTTATCAAAAGTTGTGACCGCAATAAAACCAGAGACCTTAGTAAATGGATTCCGTGCCTGTGGTTTATACCCATTTAACCCAAATGCCACAGACTACACCAAATGTTTGGAGAAATCGAAAAATAATAAAGTCAAGCCTAGCAATGAGTTCCAGCGGGATTTAAGTTATAACGTATTTGTACAGACTGTAGGTGAGGAATATATTAATAAATTTAAAGAACTGGGCAGACTTCATGAAAGCTATACCAAGAATTTTATAATAATATATAATTTATGGAAAAATTTCGGTTAATAAAAATTCTAACAAAATCGAAAGTAACGAAGAGGTCGATGACAATGATTTCGAAGATGACATTATGTATTATGAAAATGGAGAGATTACTTTTGTCGAAAAAAGTAAAAACTGTGAATCTACTATTGTACGCAGATAACCGCCGAAGAAATTAGAAGGATTCAACATACCTCTGTGGGACAATTCAGCAACTCGGTATTTCTGTATGAGAGACAAAAGCGCCTTACGGCATCGCTCTTTGGACGCGTTATAAAGAGAAGACCATACACCCCCTGCCATAATGTGGTCAAGGCATGCCTAAGGCCAGCAAGTTTTTTTTCAAAAGCTACGGAATACGGAATTGCCAAAGAAAACGTGGCAACTGCAATATTTGAGGAAAAGACGAACCAGAAAGTAAATCCATCTGGATTCTGGATTGATGAAAAATATGGATTTTTGGGGGCATCTCCTGACGGTACAATTAATAAACTGTATGTCCTTATATTAACACAAGTGTTTTTTCAGGATTAATAGGAGAAGATGCACTGGTTGAGGTCAAGTGCATTTATGCACCTGAATTAGACGTGTCAACAATTTCAGCTGCTGTAGATAGGCTCAAAAGTAGAATTTGTCTGCAGAAGTCTGAAAATGGAGAAATTCATTTGAAACACAATCACGCCTACTACTATCAGGTAGGTACCTATCTATAATATTTTTTAATTTTCAGGGTAAGTATGTAAGTACTACCTACTACCTACACATAAAAGGGGTAATTGAACAAATCAAGTTATTTTAGATACAAGGTCAACTAAACATCACTCGACGAGACAAATGTTTTTTGATTGTTTATATCAATGACACTATTGATTTGTTCATTGAAGAAATTGGCAAGGATGAAACATTCTGGAAAGAACAAATGTTGCCTCCACTGGTTCAGTTTATAGAAATTGCGTGGCTCCAGAATTAGTACGAAAAAATTTATACAAAAATAAAACATGGCTGAAGCTAAGAAAGCCAAAGAAGAAAGAAAGGGAAAAAAACCACTTGCAGGCATAACAAAAAACTGAAAATCTTCTAATCAAGAAAAGGAACACTAAACCAAAAATGGCTTTATGTGCTTCGGCTGCTTTGGCTGCCTCACCACATAAAGCCTCATTTTTACTTCTAATAATATAATGTACTATTAATTTGACATTTTTCTCGTTTTTTACATTTTCGTTGAAATAATCCATTTTCTTTTTCCAGGAATTCTTTAACCTAAACTGCTTGTGGTTATAATTGTGTATATTTATTGATAATGTAAAACCGGACTGTTATATTAGTACAAATAAACTGTTTCTTCATTTATTTATATTATTTTTCACAAGCATCCTGGAAAACCTGAAAATCTCATGTAGCTAAAATTTTCTATGACATTTTTTGTTGCGGTATTATGTTTTCATTCTACAAGTATTTATTGTGGGTTCTTTTCGCAACCAATCAACTCAAAAAATAGAAACTGTGGAATGCTGTTTTATCGACTTAGACTTGCCACTAATTAATCAATTAAGTAATTAAGAAATTAATCAATGGTGATAAGTGTCTCACTTTTTCAGTAATAACACTAAAAACTATTTATTTAGTATTACAAAAAAAGCAAGCAAATACTTATTCAGTCTTCTTGGCAATATTTCGAAATCTATTTCTGATTTCTTTTTCAAGCCGACAATTAATGAATTTATTTGACATTAACCCTTCTAAAATTTGCTGAGAACCCTGCAATATTATAGGCCATTATTTAAAATTACTAATATTATTATAAATGTACCTAATTTTGAATCGGCTTAATACGCCTAAATGCAAAATAAATTAAAATGGTACATATACATATCAGTACTCAATATATTTTTTAAGCCGGCAATATTTTTTACTCCAATCGTCGCTCGAAAGTAAAAAACTCGCAGCTCGTGCGCCATCTATTAAGCCGGTCCCAGACACATTGCGAATATTCGCAAATACAGGCATTCGCGAGTAGTGTGGGGCAAGGCATTTGCACTACGTGTATGCTCGTACTCGTACTCGGGCTGTTCCCATCGGTTGTCGGTAAATACAACACGAGTCAAAGGAAAACTACATACGTTTTTCCTGGTAATCGCACTCGCCGTGGAGCTCCCAGACTATTCGTGAACCATTGCGATTACTCGTGTATACTTACGATTGCTTTGTTCCTTGACTTTATTTTTAGTTATTGCATATCAGTACGACGCGACGACGCGCTTATGTTATTACTACTAGTCTGTTTTCGGCTCGCGAATATTTTGCGTAGCTCGTGGAACCTCGCGATTAATAACGAGTCTGAATCACAAGCATTCCCGAATGTTAATTGTACAAGTATCTACGAGTCGTGTGGGAGGTAGGACTGGGCATTGGCTATACTCGTAAATAATCGCACTCGTGAATATTTGCGATGTGTCTGGGACCGGCTTTAGACAATGACTAAACTACGACACACAAATTGCTCGCCATTTTCATTGTTTGGGTAGATATTAGAATTTTGGAGCAAGAAAACATCAATTATACAGTGAATACAACTCTCACATTCCGGTAGTGTACAATATATATTGCTGCTTAGGGATTAAGGGAGTTTTACGAAAATCTGTGATAAAAAAAAATTAAAATCTTTACTTTTAAATAATTTATTTCTAGTAAACAGGTCGTTCAATTTAGTTGAAATTTCGTTAGTACCTAAGTTGAAATGTCCTCTTTAAGAATATCATAACTCAAGATCAATCCTTTAAGTAATATTGAAGATTTGTTGTTCTAAAATTTAATTGTAAATACTACATGTGCGCCATCTATGTGACTATACCGCAGCGGCCACCCTCTTAACATAATGTGAAACGCATAGAAACAAGGATTCAGAAAAATATGTTCTAAAATCGAGATATGCACTTTGCATATTTTCCAGTCTCTGCTTATAACCTTTGTAGTCTGCACTCTATCAGCTCACGTAAATAAATAAATTTAAACACAATCTTTAGAGCCGTTTTGCAGAAATATTTGCACACATAGATTACAACAAAAAATCATTCAATCCAAAGTAGTTTTAAAATTAAACAGAAAAAGTGAATGTCCCTTGGTATTAATTTTCGGAGGATCTACATCGTAAATGTCAAAATTACTTTTTGGTAATATTTCGTAGTAAGAAGAAGGCAATTTTTACTTGAATATTGCTGAATTTAAGTTTTACTTTCAAAACCTCCTTTAGGTTTCGGTGACGTTGTAGAAACCATAAATATTACTTATGTATGCTAGCTGGGTTGTAATTCAATTTGCAAATACATGATTTAAAAAAATGAGCGAAACCGATTCGCTAATGAGACTTTCCCATACTGCAAACTGTCTCTGCATATTTACAAGTGTATATTATTTTAATCAAGGTTTTAATCTTTCACCAGTTTACAAAATTCAGAACGAGAACTGATATTTATACAAATTTTCACTTTTTAGGGGTGTTGGATGTGTATTTTGGAGGTTGCAACGGCCGAGAGGGTGGTTTTAGCTTAGTTATAACCACTGTATACAGTCTGTATTACAACACCATAAGGGGGATTTGAAAAGCAACCAAATGACGCAAAAATATAGGGTGTTCCATTTAAAAAAGTACAACTTTATCTCATAGCTCCGTTCTTGCAACCCAAAGTAAAAAAACTGAGTACGCAAATGGATTCTACGAAAAAAAACTACATATTTGACCAATTGAAAGTTTTTTCGTATCTGTTATAATAACTGAGATACAGGGAATTAAAAAATAGGCGAAATTTAAAAATCGCCCTGTAGCTTAGTTATAACCACTATATACAATCTATATTACGACACCATAAGGGGTATTTGAAAAGCAACCAAATGACGCAAAAATATAGGGTGTTCCATTTAAAAAAGTACAACTTTATCTCATAGCTCCGTTCTTGCAACCCAAAGTAAAAAACTGAGTACGTTAATGGATTCTATGGGAAAAACTACACATTTGACCAATTGAAAGTTTTTTCGTATGTGTTATAATAGCTGAGATACAGGGAATTTAAAAATAGCCGAAATTTACAAATCGCCCTGTAGCTTAGTTATAACCACTATATACAGTCTATATTACAACACCTGTAGAGCGGTGTGTTTGTTAAAAGACGGTTAATTCATGATTTATCTACGTGTTTTCAAACTCGTCAGCATTTCATACACATACCGTGCTTATTTATGTTTAGTCTTGCTTGTTAGAATTCAATATTGGAGCATACCTAAACGACCCAACAATAAACGCAGCATATCTCGACGGCAGACATTAATTCAATTACAGAATGAGTCGTTCAAAAAATTGCAAAAGGTTTCACAGGCTACATTTGGCAGTGAATTTTAAAGTGTTGTACATCATAAAAGTCGCTACTGTATCATAAACATTAAACCAAAATGCTTGGAGCCGTTTTCGAATAACATTTTCTTGAAAATTGCAAATTTTTTGGAGGCGCGCCATTTCTACAATTATTTTTTTCTCAACAACTTTTGTTCACACAATGTTTCTAATGCTTAAGGGCTACTAAATAACTTCAAGCTTATGTCAATCGGATTAACGGTTTTTGAGTAATTGGGCGTTAAAGTCGAAATTTTCGAAAAATCGTAGCGGCCTTTTAGTTTTGAAGCTACAGGTTTCGGATAAAAATCAATTGATTTGGCTTACGCCTCTCCACAAAATGGCTATTTTCAACTTTTCGATTAGGTTTTGTGACAAAAATGCTACCAAAAAAAACGTGTCTACCTGCCATTTCCGGTTTCGGGTAGTTTCGTTCAAAAAATCGCAGAAAACTTCAGGGGCACATTTAGGCAACGAGTCTTAAACAGTAATGTAGACCATGAATTGACCTATTGTATCATGAACAGTAAACCAAAAAGTTTTGGGACCGTTTTCGAATAAAAGTTTTTTGAAAATTGCTAATTTTTTGAAAGCGCGTCATTTTTACAAGTATTTTTTTTTGAAAATTTTTGTTCACAGAATATTTCTATCCGTTAAGGGCTACTAAATAACTTAAAGCTTATGTCAATCGGAGTAACGGTGTTCGAGTAGTTGGCCGTTAAAGTCGAAATTTTGGAAAACTCGTAGCGGCCCTAGTTTTGAAGCTAGAGAGTTCGGCAAAAAAAATATTCATTTTGTATTAGGGTCTTCTATAACATCCCGGATTCAAAATTGAAAATATGTTGTTGCGAAAAAAATGCTACCAAAAAAACATGTCTAACTTCCGCTTCCGGTTCCGGATTGGTTTCAAAAGCTTATTTACCCGATGAATTTTTCATAAACCCCCATATAAAAAATTTCATCAAAATCGGACCAGCCGTTTCGGAGATATGGGCACACACACACACACACATACACATACACACGGACAGACATTTTCTAAAAACCACTTTTTTGGGTTCCTAGAAGCCCAAAACGGATATTTCCGCTAAAATCTCGAATTCGGATTTTTTCACGATAGTAATACTTTCCCTATACTAGAGTAAACCCAAATAGAGAAATACATGTACGTCATCAAAATCTGCGCGCCACAAGATTCACCAGTGGCGTAACACAGTGATGTATATTAGGGATCAAAAACATTTTTTTCGAAAACCTATAATAAATTGATTTATACATGACATCTGTGTACACACAAAATGACTTTTTTGTTTACAGTACGTAAAAACGTAAAGGTCAAAGAAAAAGTCTTCCCGCGGACTCCTAACTTCTTGCTTGGAGTTTCCATATTTGAGGTTAGGTTTTTAACGGACGCCTATGCGCGAAGATTCACCCGAAACAGTAAGATGGACTCGTCCAGACGTAATTTGGTTAACGGCGCACGATGACGTATATGTATTTCTCTATTTGGGTTCACTCTACGTATAGTATGGGAAAGTAAAAATAAAGAAAGGTTTCGGTGAAAATCTCGAATGACAAAAATCTTGAATCGTGAAATATTAATTACGTAATGCCCGTAATGGTAATGCGCAGACGGCACACTATTGCACAAGATAGAAAACTCGATTGTTCTGTTATGCAGATTTATTTCGTTTTATGCACCATACGATTTATATAAAAATATAGCTTTAAAATACAAATAAATACATAAAATGTGTACATTCAAGTTCAAATTATTTCAGTAATAAGTAAAAATACATTTATTAATAATTTCAACAGGTTTTTAATGGTTTTATTGGCTTTATACGTATTTCGACATATTACTAAACAATCATGTCATTATCAAAAGCGATACAAGGTGGTTTAGGTACATAACAGTTGTAGTGATAGAAACAGCGTACTTGATGCTCAATTTGTTCATTCGTTAAAGGTGCCGTTTTTAAATATTTATAAATTTCGAAAGCTTCTAGTATATCCAATTTACGTTTATCATCACTAGAGTTGGGCAAATGCATATTTGCATCTTTTTTCCTATTGATCATAAAATGTTAATTTTTCGTATATACACGTTTCGTGATGTTTAGAGTCATAAAAAGTAAATTTTATTTTGCATATTTGGCATATATTGGCATATATAACTTTACGGCATACGGCATATATTAGTGCATATTTTAGCTTTTAATGGCATGAAAATGCATATTCTAGAAAACAAAATAAAATTTTAAATAAATTATCAAATAAAATATTCGTAGTTCTTAGAAGAAATTGCACAAAATCTTCTAGTGAAACCACATGAACCCTCGACTTGCACTTTCTAAATTTCCAAGTAGAGGTAGAGGAAATAAAGGATTAACTGACAAAGGCTGTATTATTTGGGTAGGTCTTATTCCTTAATCCTCAGGTACAAATTTCTTTGAAAATAATATTTGGAAATTTTTCTTATACTTATTCTTAGAAATAGTTATTTATAAATTATAATTTTAGTGCTTGACTAGTTCACTTGTTGCCTTGACAGAGAGCTGTAAAGTGTAGTTGTCCAGTCTATACCCTGAAAATGCCTAAAGTTGCTAGTTCAAAAAACGATTTAATTAAGAAGTGGTTGAAGCCGTATACATGTTTTAAATACGATGGGAGTGTTGTGTTGTGCATCATCTGTGAAAAAGAGGTATTTATCCGTTTATTTTAATTTTAAATTTTAAAAAACTGTTTACTCTGTTTAAAGTTAAAAAACTTCAAACAAACCAAAACAGCGAGTTAAAAATTTAATACTAATTTGTTATTGTATTTTGTAATTAAGCCAACAATGTAAGAATAAAATTAGAAAGTTTTTTTTGTGATATTGCAAAGGATATGGCACAGGTCACAGGGCACATTCAATTATTTTCCTTTGTATAAGCTGTAGTAAATTGTACTTAAATATTGTTTTTACAGATAAACGTTAATAAAAAGTTTCAACTGGATCAGCACGTAGCCACCGGTCCGCATCAAAAAAGAAAAAATAATACAAACGAGCCAAAACAACAATTATTGCTGAACTGCTTAAATAAGAATGTCAACAATTTCAACGACGATTTGTGTAGAATGATGGTTTCATGCAACATTCCATTAAATAACATGGACGTTCCCGAATTTAGAAATTTCTTAGAAAAATATACAAAACAAAACGTCGTTTCCCGGAGAACGGCTTCCAGAACGAGCATTCCAAAATTATACGAAGAAAATCTTCAAAAAATAAGAAACGTTGTTTCGAATAATTGTATTTGGTTTAGCGTTGACGAAACCACCGATGCTAAAGGAAGATATATAGCGAATTTTATTGTAGGTGTTTTAAACAGCAGTCCTTCTTCCAGTTATTTAATTGCTGTTAAACAACTAGAAAAAACCAACAATTTGACAATTTCACGTTTTGTCAATGAAACCCTTTCGTTACTTTATTTGCCAAATCAATTACCACCAGAAAGGATTTTATACATGGTGACTGATGGTGCCGCATACATGGTAAAAGCAGGTCAAAATTTAAAAATCTTTTTCCCAAATTTAATTCATGTAACTTGTTTGGCCCATGCGATGAATAGGGTAAAATTAATTAATTAATAACGGAAAAAAAGTATTTTTAAAATCACCACTTCGCGTCGAAGTTTACAAAGACTTGCTTAAAGATGTGCCCTTACCTCCCCAACCAATTCTCACCAGCTGGGGAACGTGGATAGAAGCCGCTCTATTTTATTGTGAAAATTACAGTGAATTTAAAAATGTTGTTAACACCTTTGATTCAACTTCTGCTCAGTCTATAGCAGATTGTCAAGATATTTTAAAGTGTCCGGAATTGCAACCTCAGTTGTCCTACATAAAGGCTCATTTTTCGGAAATTCCTACCATCATTACTAAATTAGAAACACAAAACCTGCTTCTCACTGAATCTTTAGAATTAATCGAAAAATTTCATTCAATTTTGAATAAAAATAAAAATAAAATATGCAAAAAAGTTAGCAGCAAAATGGACGATTTAATTCAGAAAAATAGCGGACTTTCAACTCTGAATTCCATAAGAAATATTTTAAATGGAGATTTCTTAAGCAATGGCCACAATGACGAATGTTTTGCAGTTAAAAATTCACATTTATTTAAATATTGTCCAGTAACTTCTTGTGATGTAGAAAGAAGTTTTTCCAGCTACAAAAATATATTGGAAGATAAGCGGCAAAATTTTCTCGTTGACACCATTGAAAAGCACATGATTATTTATTGTAATAATTAATAAATAGGTTGTGTTATTTATTGATTTTACTTCTACCTGTATTTTTGTATATGCAAATAAAAAATGCAGTTTTAACTGAAAATAACAATGCGTTTCTATATTATGTAAGCCCTTTTGATTTTTTGAATATTGAGTGTTTGTAACTAAAAATAATGAAAATCATTAATTATTGTATTTATCTTTTTCTTTCAACGAAAAATTACATTTTATGCAAAACGTGCTTTAACTCATATAATAATTACTAGTATTAAACTGCAGATTCAATTAAACATCAGATTTTCATATTAGGCACTAAATAAACAAACTAATTTTTTTTAGTGCATATCGCAAAAGGTTACTGCATATTCTTGCATATATTGAAGGTTTTATGCGGCATATTTTACTCAGTGCCGGTTTAACAGGGGTTTTTTAGGTGCAATAGCACCGGGCGGTAAACTTTTTGAGGGCGGTACGCGCGCGTGCCGCTCTCTGAAAAAAATTTTAAAAATAAACAATTGGGTATAAAATAAAACAATCTGTTGCGACACTGCACCCTACGATGCGCGTGCGCGCCCGCCGCCACCGGCGCCGCTACGACTTGGGTTGCATTGCATGTATGCGCCACAAAAACAACAGTAATAGTAATGATCTACTAAAACCTACATCTACTTTCTTGTGTGTGACATGTATGCTAGAATTGCTAGAACTCCTGAGTAGTCCATTTGTGTAACTGAAAATTCGTTTTAAAAACACAAACACGGTAAGCAAAAAGCATTTCCTTAATTTTTGTACTAAATACCTCATTTATTTAATTTAATAATAATTATTATTATTGGATAGAATAAAAAATGGACGAGGAAGGGCGGAAATTATCTGGACATTACTGGCGTAAAAGAAAACTGGAAAGACAGGAAAGACACAATAAAATTTTAAAAAGTATCCCCAAAATGACAAATTCTTTACACGAGATGAAAATCAAGCACACAACAGTCGAAATGAGCCCAAACCTGGACCTAGTAGTAGTAGTGATGAAAACGTTTGTTTAAGGCGAGAATTTATTGTGGAGGCTTTACCATCGCCTGAGTCATCAGAGTCGACTGTTTTAGATAAAGAAAATGACAATAACGATAACGCAGTAGCAGAAGAACCAAATAGTGAAAATGTTTATGAAGAAGTGCAAGAAGATAACAGTAATTTTACAAACGGTAATGACGGTCGACAAACATAGTATTATAAAAATGAAATAATAGTTCAAGTAGAGTTGGTAATGTTTATTTATTTCTTTGCAGATCCAAAAACACGGGCTTTACCTAATTTTAAAGATCCCGCACTTTGGAAGCATGATCATAATTATACAGAAATGATTTTAGAAAATTGGACCGAACAAAATCTTGCAGAAATGGACTTTTCAATGTCAAAAAGAAAATTTGGTGAACAAAATAGGTATGCCAATAAGGCAATATTTTATAAAAAAATGGTTAACGGAGAAACGGTCCGCCGCGATTGGGCAATTTATTCAGAGAGCACTGGAAATATATATTGTTTGTATTGTTACTTATTTGGAAAAACAAGAAACAATTTGAAACAGGATTTTCCTTATGGAATAAAAGTAAAGAAAGATTAGACCAACATGAGAAATCGAATGATCATTTAGATAACCTACAAGTATATACAAGTCGCATATTAAAGATAGGACGAATTGACATAGAACTTCAAAAACAAATTAGCACCGAAAAGGGATATTGGATAAAAGTACTACAAAGGATCATAAGCGCAATAAAGTTTTTGGCTACAAGAGAGTTAGCATTTAGAGGTACACATGAACGAATTGGCGAAAAACATAATGGAAATTATTTGGGTTTGTTGGAGCTAATATCTGAATATGATCCATTTTTAAAAGATCATATCAATAAAACTGCAAATTTAGGTAAAGGCAAACCTTCATATTTATCCAAGGATATATGTAACGAACTACTGAATATTTTGTCAAACCGCGTTACTGATGAAATTGTAAAGCAAATCAAGGCAAATAAATACTATTCGATAAGCGTAGACTCGACCCCTGACGTAACGCACCACGACCAATTGACTTTTATCTTAAGATATTGTAATAATCAAGGACTTCCAGTAGAGAGATTTGTGGGCTTTTATGAAAACACTGGGCATGGTGCACAAAAACTTGAGGAGACTGTTATCAATATGTTAAAATCACTAAATCTAGACATTAAAAATTGCAGAGGACAATCCTATGATAACGCCAGTAATATGAGTGGCAAGTATTCTGGATTACAAGCACGTATTAAATTACATAATAATTTGGCTGTGTTAGTACCATGTGCTGCTCACTCATTAAATTTAGTTGTTCAAAATGCGGCGGACTGCTGTTTAGAAGCAACCTCCTTTTTTATGCTGGTACAAGCCATTTATACATTTTTTTCTGCATCTACGTATAGGTGGGACTTGCTGTCTCATGTATTAAAAGATTCTGCTGAGTCAAATCAAATATTGTTACCTAAAAGAGTAAATACAACACGTTGGTCTTCTCGCTTTGATGCCATAAAAGCGCTAAAAAATAGTTACGTATCAATAAAAACTTGTTTGAATGAAATGGCAAAGGATGCAAATGAGAAAAATGTTGTTAGAGTTGAAGCAGCTTCTCTATCGGAAAAACTGGATTTATTAGAAAACGGGATAATTTTATCTTTTTGGCTAGACATTTTGTAAAGGGTTAATGAAGTCAATAAAGCAGTCCAAAAAGAAAATATGGATTTAAGCACCACTGCTCACCTTTTGTCATCTTTAGCAGAGTACTTTGATTTTTTGCGTGATCGCTTTGATCATTATGAGGCCTTAGGAAAATCTTTAACAGAAAATGAAAATTATGTTCAAATTCAAAAGCGAATAATTAAAAAAAAATTGCAATTTGGAGAAAATAATACAGAGGCAATTTTAAGCGAAAAAGAAAAAATGCGAACACAATGTTTCGTTTTAATAATAGACAATCTTAAATCGGAAATCATTCGTCGATCTGATGGCTACAAATCTTGCTCGAAAAATTTTGAATTTTTGTTTACTCTAAAAACACAAGAAGACAAAAATATTCTAGCATCTGCAACTCAACTACAACAAATCTACGTGGAAGATTTAGATGAATATTTTCCTCAAGAATGTGTCCATCTCAAAAAACTTTTAAATTCCCTTTCGGAAATAAAAATAGAAACTCCATTAGAACTCGTACAAGTTTTATATGAAAATAAATTAATATCTTCATTTCCGAATGTTAATATTTGTCTCCGCATTTTTTTCTCCATAATGGTGTCAAATGCAAGTGGTGAACGCTCTTTCTCTACTTTAAAAAGGGTTAAAACTTACCTAAGAAATTCAATTGCCCAAGAAAGATTGAATTCCTTGGCAATTTTATCCATTAACCAAGACCTGCTAAATGAAATAGATGTAAATAGTGTTATAGAGCAGTTTGCTTCAATGAAAGCTAGAAAACAACCTTTTAGTTATTAGACCTTATGTTCCTATTTTTTTATTTTTAGTTACTAATAATTGTGATTGGTGTTTCTTATTATTTTAAACCAAAGAATAATGTTTTATTTTTTAGTTAGTGTTTCTATTTAGTTTTTCTTCGTACCTGTTGTTTATTTAAACCAAAGAATACTGTTTTATTTTTTATTTAGTGATTTTGATTAGTTTTTAATAATATCCCTTATTTAAATCAAAGAATAAAGATTTTTTTTGTTTTGTTTATAATTTTTCGTTTTTTATTTTATATAGGTATGTACCATGTACCTATACCAAGTTTCTTACTCATGACTCACGACGTGAGCAAGTTTGTGGAAATATCAATATAAAATACCGTTGAAAGGCCCAAAAAAAAGGGCGTGGCACCAAAAAATTTTTAGCCTACGGCAGTATGCATCCGGCGGCACCTTCGGCAGGCTCTTTTTTGAGGCGTTTTGTCTGTGGCAGCACCGGGCGACGAACTACCTTAAACCGGCACTGATTTTACTGCATATATTGACGGTTTTATACGACATATGTTGGTGCATATATGCACTATCTTTACAGCATATTTGCCCAACTCTAATCATCACAAAAATGTAAAAATTTAATCGTGTTATTTGATGTTAAGAAGTGGTTCTGTTCAAGCAAGTGTTTAGCGTAGTTTGATTTGTCTGGATGTTTATATTAATTTGTAGCAACGTATATGTTCTTTGTACCTAATACCAAAATTTCTAATGGTCTGGCCTATGTATACCGAATTACGTTGTGAGCAATTTAATTTGTAAATGCCTGATTTTAACAAAGCATCAGTCTTGTATTTGGCGTTGAACAAGGTATTCAAAGTGTTTTTATTTGTTTCAAAAATTTCTTTAAATGTATTTGTTTTGTTTATAATGAGGGAAGAGGTGGAATTTGAGATTTTAACAGAAATATTCGGCTCGACAACCAATATAATGTTCTAAGATATTTTACATTCAGATAAATTTTTCGGAAAATAGTGCAATAAAATTTTATTGTAGAGTTAAGAACGTAAATTTGAATGCCTGTTTTGGTCTAAAATTGAACCCTTCAAACATCTGTTCAAAGTGTAAAGCTTACTATGGCCGATGCCGACTAATTTCCCAGAAAAATATAGAACCATTATTACTTATACGACTGGTGGGGATGTTAAGCATGGGTCCTTCCCACGCTCGTGCAATTTCCAAGTACAGTAGCTGTCAAAATTATTGTTTGCAATGGAAGTACAAAAAATTCCTGGCTTTAAGGCGGCGCCACACATTCGGTATTCGCCGAAGTTCAAGCACCGATTTGGCAAATACCGATTAATGTGGATGGGTGGCTCGTGTATTGCTTGTAAAGAGTCGTAACACAAATTCTATGCTCGCTGTTTCCCATCAGAAGTCGGTATTTTATGCCACATCAAAGTTCACAAGTATTCGCTGCATGCCTACTTGCAAAACAGCGCCACACTTTTAACGATGCTCGGCAAGTAAACGTGCAACACGTAGTGAAATTACCACGGAGATTTAATAAAGCGAATCGTAGTCATATACGTAGGTGCTAAATAAGTGTAGTAAATAACAAAAATATTTTTAAAGTTTGATAATTATGGAGTGGTCTAACGAACAAGTGATGCTATTTTTGGATTTTTATGAACAAGAACCCGTTATTTGGAATGCTTCCGATGAAAATCACAAAAACAGAAATTTAGTGTACGACGCGTGGAAAAGGATCGAGAGAAATTTGGGAGGCGCCTATTCCGTAACTGAACTGAAGAAAAAAAAGGAGTCCTTAATGGCGTCATTTAAAGTGTGCTACAACAAGGTCAAAAAAAGTTTAAGAAGCGGAACAGGAACAGCCGAGGTATATAAGCCTACCTGGTTTGCGTATGAGAAAATGGCAAGCTTCTTAAAAGACAAAGATCGGCCAAGGGATACGATAGACACAGAGGTAAGCAATTTATAAAATCTTATTTTGCAATCATCTAATAACCATTCAAAACTCCTCCTATATAATAACACAAGAAAGATTTATTTAAAATATTTATTTAGTTAATTTAACAGTAGTTGTCTTGCCATTCTACTTTACCATTGGTTACAAAATATTCTGCAAATTCATCTCTAATATCCTTTGCTTCCATGCTGGGTTTTCTTGGGACCCTATGAAGCGGTAGTAGCGATGACAAGTTATCATGATCTTGCCGCCACGAGCCAGGTATTAGGTTTCCATCTTCTTCAAAATCAAAGGTTCCTGGTGGTGAATAATGTGAACGTGACGCTTTGCTTTTTCGGAGAAAATTATGCAAAACAACGCAAGTCATTACTATGAATGATGCCTTTTCTGGCTGAAGTAGCAATGGCTTACGTAGTACACGAAAAACTGAAGCCAGTTTACCAAACACATTTTCGACAACACGGCGTGCTCTTGATACCCGATAGTTGAAAATTCTTTGCTAACTACCTTTTTCGTGTAGGCCTGGATAAGGTTTAAGAATTCGTTTGCTCAAACCAAATGCATCATCGCCTACAAATACGTATGGTACTGGTTTAGTTCGACCTATTAATTGATCTTCTGGAGGGCAATGAAGTTGATCGTTTTCTATTCTCCT
>JABXWE010007967.1:0-31149 GCA_014611495.1 Limonius californicus
TTTTAATAATTTCCTTCTGGTTTAGGTTTTCTTCTGATGTTTGATACCTTCTGCTACAAGCTTTTTATTGCATTCAGAACTTTCTTTCCGTAGATTAACAAATGCATCAGCGATATTATTATAGCAACCAAACAGTTTTGAGTAATTAACGAAATTTTGTGAAGAATATGCTGTAACCTTTAAACCAATAAGATACTTCTAGCCATTTTTGTGGATGTATTAAAACGATTTTATATGTTAAGAAACATCTTCACCAAATATAATTTCTAAAATATAAATAATTTGAAGATTCAGGCTTCCACGGTTTTTGTCTAATGAAGTCTTACCTTCGGGCTTAGGTCGCGTCGTCGGGGAATTGAACGATGCTGACATTTCGCTAACCGTTGCAAGTACCATTATCAAAACATAATTAGTGCTGGACTGTCGGGTCAGCTATTTATAGAGTCTCCTTTAGGCATGGTTGACTGGCGGAGAAGTCGTGGTTCATGTGCTGGGTTTTTATGGGTTGGTGCCGGTTTATATGGTTACGCCTATATTCTTCGGTTATACTTTTGTGTTGTTTTACTGCCCTTTTCGAAGGGTTAGTTAGAGTAACAAGGCCCTCTTCTCGGTTGCAATTTTGTTGATGTTTTCCTATTTCTATAGCATCCCTTGTGAGGCGTGGGCTCCAGTGGTGTACCCGTGCGATAACTCTTGTTTCTTCACCTTGTGGCCTGTGTTTATAACGTGTTTGGTAAGAGCTGATTGTGTAGTTCGACGATGTCTGTAAACGTTGATGTGTTCCTGTTTTCGAAAATTTACTATGCAATCAGTTGGTCCAATGTAATATTTTCCACACCAACAGGGAACTCTGCATACTCGTTGGAACTGCAGCTGAGTGTTGAGTCTTTCGGGGGATATATATTGTTGACGTAGAGTAGAGTGTGGTTTGAACACTGTGTTTACTTTATTCCTTTGTAATAAGCGTGCTATTATTTTTGTAGTGCTGCCAACATAACGAACAAATGTCTTAGATGTGAAATCTTTCTTTTCATTTGTACCCCGTGGTCCTCTTGCCTTGCTGATTGCTCTTTAAATTTATTTGGGTTTGTAACCATTTCTTGCGAGGGAGAACGTCAGGTAGATTTCTTCTCTCGGTGTCGGATATGCGGAAAGCACGTTTGATGAAGGCTTTAATACAGCTACCTTCTGTTGAGGGTGATGATGTAAGCTGCCCCATAATGTAATCGGGGTCTCGCTTTACCGAAACATCCAGGAAATGATCTCGTTTTCTTAGACTTTTATAGTAAATTGAATATTGAGGTGGATATGGTTTAAGTGGACTAGGAAGTTGTCTAGGGATGGGTGTCCATGAGAACATATAACAAAAGTGTGATCCACATAACGTAACCACAAACCATATTTCAAAATGGCTGTCCCTAGAGTTTGTTTTTCAAAGTGTTGCATGTATATATTTGTAATAATAGGGGAACAAGGCAATCCCACGGCTGTTCCTTCTGTTTTTTCATACAGATTTCCTTGCCAACAGAAGATGGTGGATTGTCAACATAGCTGAACAAGCTTGGTAAATTCTTCTGGGAGAACATTTTTTACTAGTTGTATTACTTCATCAGTGGGAACTCTAGTGAATAACCGGACTACGTCAAAGCTCTTTAGTAAGTCGTTTTTTGTAAGTTTGATGGTATTTATTTTTTCACGAAATCTCACGAAACCTTTAGGCCCTTCGTCTTACACCACTGGCAACATTTTATGAAATCTGTTAAGTATCTCTTAAGATTTATCTACAATGTATTGATTAATTTAGTTTAAATAGTACCTAGTTTTAAAAATAGAGGTTTTTAGGTAACAGATTTCGAGGCATCAAGTTGTACCATCTAGGAGACCATATACATGTTTAAGGTATTTTTATAATTATTCGAGTTCCGATAAACATGTATTTCATAGGTCATTGCAACGTCATGTTGAAAATGTCCATACCGTAACACATGGTCATGCACCTGATTTATACTGGACACAAAATTACTTGTCGAAACTTGACTGTAGTCAGCGGAGAAATTAAAGATAATTGGTCTACTACGATCTTCCCATTAAGGCCTATTCTGAAAATGACTCTCTGTGTTTCAATGCAAGAACGGAGATTCTTTGACATATCCAGATAATTGTACCACACCTTATCTTACATTCTAACATTGTAATTGATTTTGTTCAAAAATCAGTAGCAATATTGTCACTTTTACGGAAAATTAGGTAGAAACAGTTCGTACAGGATGATCATTCGATGTGGAGACTTATTATGCAAATGTTTTTTCTAAGATACCTCCCGCAAGTTCGACATAAGAAATCAACTCCTCGTGAGACACGGAGGGAAGGTGTGGGAGTATCAGCGATTATTTGTTATACATTCTCAAGGATCACACCCGTTCATGTTTTAGGTACCGGTTACTGCTTTCCTTGTAATACTATTCATTACAGGAAATAATCTTACCAAGAATTTTTGACATTGTTTAATTTAGATAGTTGAATAAATCATTTTAGTTAGACGTTTGTGTAAATTACTTTAATTTTACGTTTGAATAAATTCACATTTGCATGGTAGCTTTTCGAAGACGTAAAACAGGTTCAATAGTTCTCTTTAATTGGAAACATTTAAAAAATGGAATATTAATACTGCCTATGCTTCCACTGCACCGTCACAAAGTTCACATAAAGTTGGTTTTATGATAAGAAATGTTAACCATTTCCTATATGCTCATTGAGGATAGCAAATTTGATCGAAAGACATAATACGAAGGATCTCCATTATTAAGCTCCTATGATGCAGTTAAAGTAATACAGGTAGCAACCAACGACCTGATATTATTTATATTTACATTTGTTCAGTTGGTTTACACGACATTAATGAAGTAATGTGTCAGGTGTGGGGAATTATATCTAAACACCTCGATAATTCTATGAATAAATTAAACTGTGACTATACTGTCCTCTCAAGTATTATTATTATTATTAGTAGTAGTAGTAGTAGTATAGTATTAATGTCTTATAGACGTCTTCTATTAGCTGTTTTCTAAACCTTACTGGTGGATATGCGAATGTATAAACTATCTAAATTATCAGAGGATGAATTTGCATAGAATTTGCGGAACACACTAACAATGTTTGATTAATATTCACCCATAACGCCAGATACCGTTCGTGTTATAAGGACATATTATTATTCAAGCAAAGATAAAGCAATTATGGCATTATCGTAAAGTGTGATTACAATTTATACACACGTGTAGTGCCTTCGCCGCTATTTTCTAGAAGAAAGACGGTGTTTTCGCAAATAATATACTTTCAATTACGTTGGCAGCAAGGAATAGGTTCTCTGTGGCATCCAATCATCTTCGGTGGTGTGTTGTATCCTACGGGATCTCGTTACCATCGTACCTGGGAGACGCGAGTCTGCATTCATTACGCGGCTAGGCCTCGTATCTCCTCTGTTTCTACATGGAGATCATTTTAAGGCGCCTTCTATAAATTTTTGAGCTGATACGTGATACATAAATGTTTAATTGAATTCTAAGATATCGTCGTCTCGAGTTTCCTTTTAAGCAACGAGTGACTGTGCATGCATTAAAGTGATATTGTGAAGTCGCTTTTGCGATATTGAATCTTGATAACTGGTATAAAAATTTATTTGAGACTTAATACGGCATTTACATCTCACGACATTTTTAATGTACTCTACAACTTAATTGAATTGCAAACACAATATTCCAGTTCTTAATTCTAAAAGTACTGTGGGTTGAATTCAAGAAAATTCAATTCTGTAGATTCACTGTTGGCAAAATTATGTAGACAACCCACTATTGCTTAAAATGACGGATGCTGTAGGGAAGAATGTGAATTTTGTATATTTCCTACTGACTGCTATAACAGTATGGAAAATAATGATGGTAGTTTATGTAGTGTCCATCAATACTATATAAAGTTATGAAATCATAACGAAAACATTTCAGATATTGTCAACGTAAATAGCGTGTAATCATAGTGTATCAGGCAATGTGCTTTTAGTTTGAACGAATACAGATTTGAAGTGAAATGGTTTGGTGTTTATTTTAAAACTGACAATATATTCCGACCGAAAAAAATAGTGCCGGTAATATACATAACAATAATATTGTACATTCTAGCACTGGATTTTTAACTACTATGTCTTTACAGCAAACGTTTACACAAATCACAAAGGTGCATATGGTTTCAAAAATCAATTAAATTTAAATACAGATAGTACAATGGTAAATCAAAACGGAAGATGTTTGTATTCATAACTTCCAAGTATGGAAATTCTGACAGCGTATAATATCTTTTCAAGAAACTTACAAGCGATTTGCTTTGTAATAATATTATCCCACGCGAACTGTATTGTATTACCAAAACATTTTTCTGTAAGGATGTTAGCACAACGAAGGCTGTTTTAGTCTTAGCTGATGTGCAAAGCCAGCAAAGTTATAATTTTAGTTTTTCCAATACCTTCTGAACACATGAAAATGAATTTGAAAAGAAATCGATTATTATTTACTTAAATTTCTTTAAATTTTAGTTGCTTCAACTGCGGCGTTATTAGCAATGTAACTTTATGTTATTCGCAAGTTAGGGTCATATTAGTAGATACAGCATACAATAACAATCCAATACAAACTATATTTCTCTTAGTAAACGTGAACTATTCTCTCTGTAGCTGAGTTAGAGATGCTCTTCTCAACATCATGGGCAAAATCATAGAAATAATCATGGCTTCCCGCCTCAGAGAAACCCTAGAATCGAATAATCTCCTCACCCCCGAACAATTCGAGCCCATCGATCCACCGGAAACCCAATCATGGAACTTCACACCGACGCGACCGAAAATGCCAACCTGAACCGGTATACGCTCGCCGTTTTTCTCGACATGGAGCTTGCATTCGATAAGGTCTGGCACGACGGTCTCATCCACAAATTACTCGCTCTCAATCTCAACCCCGCCTTCATCAAACTTGTGGACTCATTTCTAAACAACCGCTCCTGTAAAGTTAAAGTCCAAAACTTGTTTTCTTTCCCTGTTCACCTCCACTCCGGCGTCCCCCGAAGAGCAGTTCTGTCCCAACTACTGTACACCATTTACTCCCACGACTTTCCAGTCTCGGATCCAGCCAGAACCAAAACAAGGCTTCTCGCCGACGCGACGGCACCGTCGTCTGGCCCTCCCAACGCACTTCTGAATTAGCCTCCTGAGAAATCCAAACAGCCCCCAATAGAATCCACACTTGGACCTGCAAGTGGCGCATAAAACATAATGCCGTCAAATCCAATTCTATTCTTCTCAGGCAAGATGTGCAGGAATCCACATTTCGAACCCCATCTCATCAATCTTTCAATCAATAATCAGCCAATAACCCTCTGAAACCAAACAAAATACATTGGAATCACATTTTCGCACACCTGCTCTCCGAGAAACACTCAAAAAAGTTCGCAACCGCTCCCACTTGCTCCGTCGTATTCAAGGACGCTTTCAAGGTTGCTATTCTCGCACCCTCCGCCATACTTTCAACACTTTCATCCGCCCCATAATCGAATACCGTGCCCCCATCTACGCCTCCCTACCACCTCGTGCCCTAGAACAAATCCGCCAATGCGAACGACAGATTTTCCGTCGAATTTTCCGGTTAGAATTCCGATATACCAGCATACTAATTCATGAAAATCCAGGCATCACTCCCATCTGCCGCCGCCTCCAAAATCTTCAAAAATCCTACATGACCCGTACCCTCAACGGCAATAACCCCTTAGCCGAAACGACCCTTCGAATTTCACCCAGACGCCACAACCGAATCCTCAGAAAACCCCACAGGAAACTGAAGCATCCCCCACAGCTCTCTTATCTAGTCTGTATCCAGATCTCCCAGACGACCTCCTCCAACTTGTCGAAAACACCCCCTTCACAATGCCATGAGCATTGTTATAATTCACGGTCAATACTCAACCATCTTTTATTAATTTGCAGATACCATCAAAATACAGAAGCCACAGAAGCAAGAACCCAATTCATACGCCCAAAAGCTAAAGTAATAACCAACAAGAACGAAGAAAGGAAGCCCGGGGTTGAAGTGGACCAAATCCTACAACGGCTACCCACACAGGATATAATTAATAATTAATATATATGAAACGTAATATCTCAAGTTTTTGTGAATAAAGGTATTTGGATTGAATTATAGGAGGTGTCTTGCTGTAAGTGGAACACTGAAGTCCTGTCACACTAATTTCTCTTTTTGTTCCGTTAAATATGAGTGCGTAATTCTGGTGTGTCCAATTCATAAGCAAAGTCAGAATTACCTGTTACTGGCGGGACAGTGAATGGCTAACTACTTGCTCTTTGGTTTGTAGTTTGATTGGGAAGAGTTTACAGTTAGAGGATTCCTATTGGTGTTGCCATTTTTTTTTGATGCAGTTCATAGAAAGATATCACGTTTTTAGATATATCTTTGATGACATGAGAGTTGTATGAAGTTATAGCTTTATTGGCTGGATGGTCCGCAGCATCGTTTCCGGTAATACCTGGGGACCCAGCAAGGTAAAACGGTGTTTTGAATCTGTTGAGATGTCAGTTTTTTTAATATTTGGATAGCTATATTTTTCTTTTGTTCGTGGAGCGAAGTTCTTGTATATCACTGAAAGAATCCGATATTATCAAAAAACTACTTCTGCTATAAACACTATGGCTTGAAGAATTGCGAAAAGTTCTCGGGAAAAAATGTTAGTTGCTGGTGAAAGTTAATACATTAGTGTAGTTGTCGGTGTTACTGCTGCCGACCCTACTACTACATTATTTTGAACGTGTAGGTGTACATTATGAGATAACTTGAAAATCGATTAATAATTTCTTGGAAAGACGAACGGTTGAGATTGTAATTAGATTCCCGCTTCGATACACACAAATATTTAATTATACAAGGTTTTGAAAAAGTCCATTGAGGGGATTTAGGGATGGTATTTTCCGTTACGTTTGGGATATTTTGGTGGATTGAAGAAAGAATTTGCGTTGATCCGAAAGACAGTTTGTGAGTTTGTTTGGGATTAGTTGATCGGGAATGAGCAGACTATAAGTGTTTCTGGAATTGGGACGTTTTGTCAGGGGCAACGTGGATTTGGCGTCTAGAACTTAACACATGCAAATATTGTGGGCCAGTGATACCTGGTTGAAGGAATGTCATTGAAGATACTGCGAGCAGTCTCTAGGATATCGGTTTCAATGATAATGTGTGGAATGCTTGGGCATGCATTAGATAAAGGGGCTGGTCTGGTACACAGACGACTCCCGCACAGCAGAAGGCACAGGGGCCGGAATATATGGCCAAAGGCCAAAGGAGAACATTCGTGTACTCCTGGAAAATAAGGCCATAGTGTTTCAAGCAGAAATGTTTGCAATAATGTAAAGTATCCAGAAAAATGCAAAACGCGGTATACTCAACAACGTATAAGCACTTGAATAGCCTCGCATTAATTCCAAATAAACTAGGGAATTTTTACACCTCCAGACATCCTTGTGTAAGAAGAACGTAGTTCAGCTCATATGGATGCCAGAGCATACTGGGGTAGAGGGAACCGAGGAAGTAGTTCCCTCGCGAAAACCACTGCATCCACCCGGTTTACAGGGCCAGAACCTGTATTCTGTATCCCCAAATAAAATATATGAACAGCAGTAAAAATGTGGACCACTACATAACACATTTCTCGTTAGGAGGCAGTACAGGGACAAAAACTGGGGAAGGAAATAATTGGAACGTCTTCTCGCAAACTAACAACTGACGTCCTCCATCTAGGACGAATTCAAATTAAACGGTTGGTAGGACTTATAACAGGGCACTGCCACCTACGAAAATACCTTCACAAAATCGGTGTATACAGAGGAGACACACTCTGTAGACTGCGTGAAGGAGAGGATGAAACAGCCTCAACCACAATCTTCGACGACTGTCCAGCGCTTTACCGCAAGAGACAGCAACTATTCGGGGGAACACATCGTGAAGCAACCTTCACACATGAAAACCTAGTAAAAATATCCTGCAACTCGTTGAGGGCACAGATCTACTTTGAAAGAATCGACAGCGAACAATAGACCATAGAGTCAAAGTGCAAACCGGGCTAACTAACCCACTTCAAAACCCTGCTATAAATCAATCAATCAATCAATGCATTAGATATAATAAGTCGTTTAGCAGGATTCATCAGTGTGCGTATTTCTGTTTCTGTTTCGTTGACTATGATTGCCGAGATTGACTAGATGTCAACCATTTCTCTACTGGTAACAAATATACTATTTCTGCTACTTGACATACGGGATACATATTTAATGCTTTATGGTTTGATAATGTTTCCCTGCTACGTTCATATACGGCGAAACTGAGAAGATACAACGAAACCAGCTTTCTCCAATTGAATTAGTTTAGATGCCAAATTTAACTAACTGTAACTTAGTTTTATTTATATTGACTTCTTTTTGCCACTTAAGCGCTACAAAAAACATTGTGTTAAAATTGTAAAATATTAATTCGTTGAAAAAAGATTAAGGGATCTTAAACCAAAATAGAGACGTTATTGGACAAATGCTGTAGTATGAGACAAATTGAAAGTGAAATTCTGTTACTTGCTTAGATATTGTTTACCCAACTACATGCATGGTTGTTTGGCGTTCAGGAGAACAACTGTTCTCCAGAAAATGGATAGGTAAGGAAAGTCCTGCGGCACGGCCACCTACCAACAACGCGCCATTACAGAGATGGACATAATACACAGTAAATCAAGATCTCCCCTGAAGAAGTCCTCCGAGCAACAGATAGCTCTACAAATAGAACATGGAATCGTTTAAATGAGAGGCATAACTATTGTCACGCCTATTAAAATTCACAAAAAAAAAATAGTACCAGAAATATTAGCGAAAAAGTCCAAACCCCTCTTCCTACTACACCACTGATCTGTAGATGAATACTCAAATGATAATGTTAGCATCCCGGAGAACTCAATCGAAGATGGGCTGAGTTCCAATAAAATAAATTAATAGGCGCCAGCGACTTGTAAAGTTACTAACACAATCCTAGATATAAAAAATTAGAAAAGTCGGATTCTCTGGTCCAGCATTCACCTACCTTTTCTTTTGTAGTAGTTCTCTCTTTAATCTGATATTCAAGATTATCGTCGTAAATGAAAAGACAAATTGCATATAAGTTAAATTTAATGCTAAACAAATAACCCCCCCATGAATCGGTTTTGAATATAACATAAATAACGTTAGTGAAGTTAATTTTACGTAAAGGGTAAACAATCACCCTACTGAAAGCAAAACTCACACAAACCCTAGGTAATTATTGCGTAACGAAAGCACATAAATAATTAATAACTTAATAAGCAAAACGCATACCGCACGAAGAGATCTCCACGATTTGGCGAGCGATAAAATAAACAATATCATTAATTAAAACCCAACTTGAACTACAAGACGCAATAATACACGACGGTTGGAGTACCCTGTATATTAAGAAGCACGTAAAATTGCCGTACTATTACAAAATAATTATAAAGTATTTGATCCCCAATATCATAAATTTTATAATATTTATGAAGTTTAATCATATACGAGTAATTATTTCTACGAAATTGAAACAATTTATCAATAAATCAACTAATAATTCCAGTTCAAAATGCACTTCCCTTGACAGATGTTTTCTTATCTACGGAACGCTGGTCTACAGTACAGGCGACCTCGAACACAGGCGGTCAGAGAAATCCAGGTATCTTCGCTGCGAAGTGGCTCGGGATATTCGTGAAACGTAAATTTTTCTGATCGTTATCACTCCCAATTCCTATATGGACGGATTAATTACCCCACACTGCGTGCCTAAATTTTATTAAAGTACAAAAGTTAATAAGCAAATCCAAGAGAATCGAACAAGACAATCGCTCGTGAAACAAAAACTCACCAGATGCTTTATATACTGGCGTGAACAATAGCTTCCTCAACTGTGGTATAATATATCGGAAAAACTTCCGGAGTTGATCACTTCCAATCGAAGAAACAAAAACTCTTAAGTGGCGTAGATTTTTAGAATGGAATAACTTCCCTGTCATCAACGACTAATTTGAATCTACGACACATAAATACCTCCAGAGAAAGAATCGTACTAGCTTGTACAACGGACTACGTACAACTGTCCTGTATCCAAAAATCTCACCTCAAAATTTGAAACTTGGACTCGCCCAAAATTCTACAGGTCGACCAACTTCGAAATATTGAACTTTACTAAAAGCGGAAATATCACCAGACGCAAAACGGATTGCCTCAAACTAGGCGTAAGAAACGTTACACTATTTGAACATCTTCAACTATGAAACAGAGAGAAGTAAATTACCATTTAATTATTTTTTATATTTTTAAATTATTTTCTCAACCGTAAGTAGTATCAAAAAATGTTCAATTAAAAAAAGGTTCCTTGGAAATCCCATCCAATGATACCAAATATGAACTGTGCTTCTAATTGAAATTTCAAAATTGCTTCCGATTTCTCGTACTTTCGGTTTTCCCCGGAAAATTGTAGCAGTGCCAATAAATTCCTTGGATAATTGATTTGGTAGTAAAAACTATTTCATCAACTTTACAGCTCATCGCGTTTCGAAAGAAAGAAATTGTGATGGGTGGTCTGAGACAGCCTGTACAGTGTATATTTGTAAAGGACCCTTAGTATTATATCTTGTAATATGTCTACTGTAGTATTACTTATTAGCACTGTAGAACCATCAATGCAACCAGTTTCTTCCAGCTTGAATTTGGTTACTTTTCATCGAACTGTTACAACGATTCGCATTATCAATTATGATAATAGAAGCTTAACCTATTTTTCTCATTTAACTAACTAATGGTAACGAATTAGTTTCTATCTTCCAACGTACGCACTTCTTGTGAAGAGATTTCAATAATTATAGACATTTATGTTCTTACTTCAAAGATGTTTAAACATTTTGTACACCTTAATAATATTAAAAATCAAAAGGTTGCTCGGGCACCCCCCTAGCATACATTTTTGACAGATTAAGATAGGCATACAGCAAACAATTAACAAATACAGAATCTGTTCAAGTAGATCACCTTAATTCGGCATTTGGCAAGAATCATTTTCTCAATATCAACGATATTTTATCTATATATTATCTATCGTTGCTTCGGTTGGTATTTCTGTGCTGGTTCATGTATCATAGATTTTCTCTTTCGTCAAACGATTGTTTTAACATGCGCGTAAAGATTACGTTCGCATCATAACTATTTTGAAATGAAATTGAAATGAGTCGGGTTAAATTATTTTGGGGTATTAACTGCAAGTATTATAAATTTAATTGTAATCCTTCCTTCAAAACGCTTGTTTTTATTTTTCTAACTTAGGGTTAAATAATTTGCTTTTCTATAACAATATTACCAAGACGTTCAGGAATTATTTTTCTTTATCGATTAGGAGTGACGTTCGTATGTACATTTCAACGATTTATAAGGTGAAATAATTTTAAACATTATTTACAGTTACAAAGTCATCCAAACTTGGGAAGATTTCAAAAATTAAATACCGAAAGACACCTTGTCATTTAATCAATTAATAAATATCCCCTTGTATTTTCTCCCAGTATTATAATCTAGTTCAAGAAACGTATGAAGATGACTAAAATGAAGTTATACAAGCAAGTATCGAATGCATATAACAACCTGCGGTTTTTAGATAATATTATTTCAAACGAATTCGCGTTTTATCTTAATTAAAGTGCCCACGGATGTAACTGCCGATATTCGTCATAAAAAATCTTCATTTCATATAAAACCTCGCACTCTGCAACAATAAAAACTAATGTTTGTATAGGAACAATTTGGACTAGAATTTTAGAGCCCTTCTGCTTCGAAGCTTCTACTAGTTCTTCTTATTCTTCTTCTTCTTCTTCTTCTTCTTCGTGTGCCTTATCCGCTCAGCGGACGTTGGCCATCATCATAGTGATCGAGACTTTGTTCGCAGCCCCACAGAAAAGTTCATTGGACGTTTTTCCATACCACTGGCGTAGGTTCTTCAGCCTGGATATTCTTCGGCTACCCTGCACTGTTTTACTGTTTATTTACCCTTGAATGATTAGTTGGGGTATGGCATATTTTTCATTACGCATGATGTGCGCTAGATATGTGAGTTTCCTTATTTTAGTGGTCTTTATCAGTTCTCTGTGCACTCCCGTTCTTTTTAAGACTCTGTTGTTAGTCACATGCTCTATCCAGCTGATTTTCAGAATTCGTCGGAACACCCGCATTTTAAAAGCTTCAATTCTCTTGGTGGTAGCATCCGTGAGTGTCCTGGCCTCCACACCGCACAGCAAAACTGAGTACACGTAGCATCTAACCATTCTCAAACGTAGTGGCAGACTCAGAGTATTACTAGAAAATACATCGCGCATTTTTAAGAATATAGTTCTTGCTTTTTCTATTCTTTGCTTTACCTCCCTGCTATGGTCCCATTGATCATTTACTAAGCATCCCAGGTAGTTAAGGCTTTCGTTCTACTATTTCTACACTTTGATTTAATTCTGGTTCTGAAATAAGTATTCCAGAAGTAAAATTGCCGTTTTAACTAGATGTACATATGTATTATTCGACAGTACTTAGTTTACAGGCAAACTTCTATTGCTATATTTAAAGGAGTAGTATTTTTGATTGTGATGAAATCTGAAAAGTAAATTTAATTCATTTCACCACAAAACACCGAAGACCGTGTAATGCGATTCGTAATTCGCATCGTAAGGAGATTCTAGAGTAACTTGGCAACCAAAAATTAAATATATTTTTTTACATCTACAAACCATTATTTCGTTTCCCTGTTCGCACGAGTCTTGCCATTATTCTGTTTGTAAGAAAATTAGATAAATCTGGATATTAGCGTTATGTGCATTGTTTTGTTAAAGGACGGTAATTTGTAATAAAGTGAAACAAATTCCCTAAATTAATTCCATTTCCGTATTTCGTAAAAGTCATTTTTGCACTGCCTTTGGAATTTTTTTATCACACGTTCTTAATTTTTTAACAATTATTTCAGCTTTTCCGAACTTTAGCTTATTTTAAGTAATTTTGGTAGCCCTTTTAGTTCTTGAAGTTATATAAAAATTAAGTAAAGAAGTTTAACAGAGAACTGACTAACGTCAAACTCTTAATGGGGCATTACAGAGTCTACGTTTGATTCCTTATTGGGGAGAGTAAAAATGTAAATAATTTAAAAATGGGTGTCCTTTTTTCTAATGAGGAGTTTACATTATATTTAAGTAAAATTGTTCGTTGGCGTTTATGTTAAAACTCATAGAAAAAAATCACACAAATGTGTCTATTACTACTTTATATCTTCGATCTGGAATATTTTACATATTTCTGAGTATAAACACAACACAAATTATACAACGTCCACCCAAAAAGATAGCTATACAAACAGCATTCCAATTAAAATGTATGTGTTCGAGTTGCTTGTATTCCAAGAAGAATTAGTTGACATACTAGAAGAATTTAAAGTTTATATATATTTAATATATGTTCCAAATTCTCTTCTCGTATTCCTTCTCCGTATTCAGACGTTGGCTACCATTTGATTGAATTGATCTCTGTCCTCACCTATTCGAATTGTCCTGCAGCCATCCCTGTCCAATTACGAATATTGCGGAGACATGATAATCTTTTCCTTCCTACTGGTCTCTTGACATGTATTCTTCCAATTGTTTGTAGTAGTTTGTATTTTTCATTTCGGAGGATATGTCCAAAACACGCGGTTTTTGTTATTTTGATGTTCTTAATTAATTCTTTCTCCTTCGTTATTCTTCGTAGTAGTTCATTGTTGCTTATTCTGTCTAACCAAGGAATTTTGAGTATTCTGCGGTAAGTCCACATTTCGAACGTTTCAATCTTGTTCATTATAGTTTTCTTTCCAGGCTTCTATACCGTATAGTACTGTTTACCAGACGTAGCACTTGATGAATTTTATTTTTAAGGAAAGTTGCAAATGATCGTCGCATAGGATAGTTTTATATTTGAGAAATGCACTTCTTACGATTTTTAATTTCTTTATCTGGGTTCAGTTCGTTGTTTATCCAGCAACTCAGATACTTAATGTTTGTAACCTGTTCGATCACTGTACCATTTATTGTCAATAGGCCTCTGTTTATGGGTTGTTTGTTGATTACCATGTATTTGGTTTTATTTGCATTCATTTATAGTCCCATTCCTTCATTTGCTTCATTTACTTTATTTACTAAGAGTTGTAATTCGTCTAGGCTTTCAGCCAGTATAGCAAAGTCATTCGCATACCCTATACTATTTATAATTTCCCCGCTTACTTTAATACCTTCAGTTCGTTCCACAGTACTTTTTGAAATATACATTCAGAGTAGATGTTAAACAAGACCGACGATAGAACACACCCAACTACCTTGCCGTTTTTGGCATTCCTCATTGCGTATTCTGCTTCTTCTTATTCTTAATTACGTCATTGCCCTGTTTGTTTTTAACTAGCCTGGTTCCTGTGACGATGTTGTCCAGCAGTCTCGCCAGCGTTTTGGTGGTCTTCCTGGCTGTCTCCTCCCGTGTGGTGTTTGGGTCATGCATACTTTTGCTGATCGCTGATCATCCATTCGTTCTACGTCTTCTCGCCACATGCTTCTTCGGTTTCGTCCCCACCTTACTGTATCTTCTGTGTTGCATGTCTCTCGGATTTCGGTGTTTCGTATTCTGTCGTGTAGAGTCTTTCCCGCTATTGTTCTGAGGATTTTCATTTCATTAGTACGTAGCAGTTGTTTAGTCTTTCGCTAGCGTATGTCATGACAGGTGGTACGCTTGTTTTATATATTTTGACTTTTCCTTCTACGCTTATGTATTTGTTACTCCAGATCAAATCTCGTAGGCAACCAGAGACCGAGGCTGCTATGGTGGTTTGTTTCACTACTTCCGCATACAGGTCACCTTGACTTGAAATCTCTATTCCCAAATAGGTACACTTCATCACTTGCTCTATCGATTTGTCGTTAATAGTTAGTTTACATCGAATAGGTTCTTTGGCTATTGTGAGCGATTTTATTTTTTTCTATATTTATTTGCATGTTGTATTGATGGGCACTTAAATGGAACTTATATAGCGTTCTCTGAAGATCGTCCTCCGTTTCTGCCATGATTACAGCATCGTCTGCATATCCTACGATCTTGACAGCATGTGCGCCCATTCGGTATCCTTTTCCTACACTTTTTACTTCTTCGATTATACTGTCCATAATGAGGTTAAAGTGCATAGGGCTGAGGCTATCGCCTTGCCTAATACCTTGTGTTATTGGTAGGTCTTCTGTAAGTTCCTTGTCCACCCTTATTCTTGTTGTGTTCCCTGTGTTGAGTTTTTCTATTATGTTCACAATTTTGATTAATACTCCTTTAATTTTTAATATGTTTATTACGTCGTGGAGTTGTACTTTATCAAAAGCCTTCGTCATATCTATAAAACACATATACGCTAGCACATTAAATTCAAGGGCTTTTTCTTTTACTTGTCTTAAGGGCCCCATTCATTTACAGTTTGTCGGCCGGTCGAAAACTGAAGGCCAAGATCGTACAATCAATTTTCACCATTCACTTACAAGGAAACTGCAGGTCCAAATCTTCTGTTTGTTAAAACTGTAAATGAGTGTTGAAAAATCTTCAGTTTTTCTCATCCAACTTTTCGTCCGGCCGCGGACTGAAGGTTCAGATCGTACGACAAGTTTCACACCTGCAGTTTGCTAAAACTCTGAATGAATGTTGAAATATCCTCAGTTCTCGTCTATCGTTCAAAACGTTCACCTGTTTGAAAGACTTCTATCCGGTCGTGTTATTATTTACCAGTTACAATGGCAAATTCACATCCTTTTATTGAAGAATTTATTAGTATATGCACTATATCCTGCTTTATGGAAAATATAATCTAAATCCTATGCTCATAGAAGACCCCGTGAACGGGCTTACGACAAATTATTAAAATTTTATAAAACAGTCGATTCAGGCGCTACGGTAGATACCGTTAAAAAAAGAATTAATAATTTGCGATCATGTTTTAGAAAGGAATTAAAAAAAGTTAAAAATTCCAGAAAATCTGGTTGTTCCTCAAATGATATTTATACACCATCGCTGTGGTATTATAACCAAATGTTATTTACGGCAGATCAAGAGGACCCTCGACAAACGATCGCTAATGATAGTACAGATAAAGAAACGGAAGATGAAAAGTCAGATGTAGATGTATGTATGTATATAAGATATAATCTAAACAAGCATAAAACAGAATTTGTGGTGATTATTATTATTATTATTATTGGGGATTTTAAGTAGAACAAAAATCAAAATAACTTATAAAATACATTCTAAAATTAGGAGGTCTTCAAATCGACAAAAAAAGGTCGTGAAATAGGCTGTTTAGCCAAATAGGTTTTAAAAGAACAAACAATATAAAATGCAAACTTATTATTTTGTTTGCATTTACAGAATAACAATATTTAATTTATATAAATTTATCCTGCCAGGACACTTTTCCATCATTCATGAAGTAGGTTTTATAATCGTCGCGGTTTTTCTTTGCTTCCCGTGATGAATTGTGTTGTAGTGTGTTGTAATCCATCCAGATTTGCGTTATTCCTCCAGTCTCCTTCAATTATATCACCTGTTTCAATAACTTCATAGTCTACATAATTTTTTGGTACGTAAGAGTTTCCTATATGTCGCCGTAGAAAATTATGCAGTGCGCAAGATGCTAGAACAATTTGATCAATATTTTCAGGTTTCATATTAATGACTGTATGGAAAACTCTAAAACTATTCGCTAAAATACCAAACGCATTTTCGACAGTACGTCTCACTCTACTTAATCTGTAATTGAATATATGTTCTTCGCTCGTTAAATTTCTTTAAGGAAAAGGTTTTAATAGATTTTCATGTAAAGCAAATGCATCATCTGCTACAAATGCAAAGTTCATGTTTTTTTTGTACTGTCGTTATATGGCAAGTCTAGTTTTTTTTGCATTAGTCTTTGCATAAAGTTTGTTGTTTCAATAACGCCACCATCAGACATTCTACCATTACATCCGACGTCAACATAAATGAATTCGTAATCAGCATTAACAATGGGCAAAAGAACTATGCTATCATATCCTTTGTAGTTAAAATAGTATGAACCACTATTTGTAGGTTTAACAATTCTGATATGCTTGCCGTCAATCGATCCTCCACAATTAGGAAAATTCCATCTATTTTCTATATTTCGAGATATTTCTTGCCATTCCTCTGTGGAATTTGGAAACCAAAATAAAATAATATAGTTTATTTCACTTATAACATGCTAGTATGTGTTATATTTAGAATAATAATAGTGGGTATGTTGTCAATCCATTTTTAGGCTGAAGAAGAAAGCGAGGGTATGGAAACCGAAGATTTGGATAATCTTAAGGAGGACAATAACAGTGCCGCATCACCCAATATGTGTCAATTTCGACACCTTCCAGAGGATCGTCCGTTTCAACGGGTTCTTTTAGTAGTAGACATAATATTGTCACACCTCAGTTGGCATCTCTGCAACCTAAACCTTTAAGAAATTTTTCTGTCTTATCTACTTCTTCAACAAGAAAGAAGAGAAAGCGAAATAAATACATGGTAGAGCAGGCATTTGTGACACTCAACCAAAGAGATGACGAATATGATACGATTGGAGTTAATGTAGCTAATAAGTTGCGCAAGATGGATGACCAACGAAGTTATTTGCAGAAAATATAGTAAATAATACATTATTTTATGGTATGCAAAAGAATTTAAATGATAGGTCGCAAATTAATCTTAATTGCCATTTATATGGATTTAATTATTCAGACCATAACCAAATGCATCTCACACACCCTCAATGGAACAGTGATCTTAAACAATCTTGTGCTACAACAAACACACAAGTTCCCAACCCGAATCTAAATACAACTCCATCGTCATGTATACCGGTAAATTTGGAACAAGCAGCCAATGACAATGAATCTTTGTCTGAATTTGGTTCCTTCACTAAATAAAATTGTTAAATACATATTATGTGCTGTAGCAATTAATACTTTTACCTTATTACTTACGAATAATTTTGTTGTTGATATATAAATAGAAATATTTTTCCTTACCTTTAAATAGTTTCTTTTCAAAACTTTATATATAACTTTGCAAGTTGTTGGTATGATGGATCCTAGTGCTTGAGGGGAAATAATCGTCGAAAATTTTAAATCTTCTAGGCTTCGACCAGTGGCTAAAAAACGTAATGTTGCAATGAGTCTCTCTTCAGCACTAATTGCTTTCTCATTCTTGTGTTTTTCTTAGTGATGTGAGGTTTTACTAAATTAAGAAGGATTCCAAAACATTCTCTATTCATGCGTAAGTAATTTTGTAAATCTTTTGTACCTGACTTTCTTATTTTTTTTACAAGTTGCATGAGCGACAAGCTTTGTCGTTCTAAAAGCCAATCTTTAATCCAAAATCTCTTTTTCGATCTTGGTGCTAATAACAATATAACTAAAAACGCTGCAAGTTTCCTTTGATTATTAGATGCAATGTTTTTATACACACAATAAACTACCTATTAATAAAACTGACTGGTCTGTGGGTAAACTTTAAATGGACTACAGATACTGAAGCTGCAGATCTGGTCGTAAGACAAGAACTGTGGTTGCCATCTGTATAATGTGTGACCGGCGTGAGATGCGAACGTCAGTTCGGTTGGATAGACTGCGGCCTGCCGGAAAACTGTAAGTAAATGCGTATGTTTTAGATGGACTGCAGATATTGAATCTGCAGATGTAAGCGTAAGACAAGAACTGTGGTTCCGATCTGTATACTGTGTGACCGCCGTGAGATGTGAACGTTAGTTCGGTTGGACAGTCTACGGCCGGCCGGAAAACTGCAAAGGAATGGGGGCCTTTACTATAAAGATCGCGTGAGTTATTGATCTATTATTTCTAAAGCCTTGCCGTTCTTCGCTTATTATAATGTGTTTGCTTAATTCTTCTCTGATGATGTTTGTAAATAATTTGCAAACTGAGCTTAACAACGTGATTCCTCGGTAATTTTGGGGGACCTTTTTGTTGCTTGTTTTGTAAATGGGTATCGTGATACTTTCTGTCCAATCTTGGAATTGTAGTGTTGGTTATGATTTTTGAAATAGATTGGTGATCTCGCATATTAGGTGGCTTCCTACATACTTGATTAGCTCGTTGCCAATATTGTCTTGGTTAGGTGCTTTTCTGCTTTTCATCTTTGTCACAGCTTTTTTCACCTGCTCTTCATTTATTGTGATATCTTCTTGTTGGAGTAGAATTTCCTGTTCTTGTTCTTGATGTGTTTCTTCATTGTTTTCGCTTATGTCATCGTTATATAGATTGTGAAAGTACTTAACCCAGTCTTCTTTACTTATTGCATTAATTTCTCTATATTCGTTCACATTTTTTCCGGCTTCTAAATAGTTTCCAGATCTTTTTCTGTGCGCCGCGCCGTATAAGTCGCTTTCCATATCTTGAGTAAAACGTTGCCAGTATTCTTCCTTGATTTCTTTTATTCTTGCGTTTACACGATTTCTTGTTTCTACATATTCTTCTCTGTGTCTCTCTAGTTGGTTACTTTTGTATCGCATGTAGGCTTGTCATTTTTGCTCAGATAGTTCTTTAACTTCCTTTGTAAACCAAGGTGTTGCGTGTATGTTTATTCTTCTTTGTCCCAAAGCTTCCGTTGCTGCTGCGTTTATATTATCTTTTATTTTCTGCCAAGCCTGGTCAACATTATCTGCTGCTGTCATTGGGTGTATTTGTATTTTTGTGTTAGTCGGTTTTTGTATAAATGTCTAGTACTCATGTCTCCTAGTGATTCTATATTTAATTTTTGGATAAACACAGGTTTTCTCTTATTTTCCAAGACTACTTTCATTCAAAAATTACATAAGACCATGTTATGGTCCGATCCTATGTTGGGGGATGTCAGACTTCGTACTTCCAGTATCTTGGTTGGCCGTACTGCTCTATTTGTAATTATATAGTCAACTACTGACCTTTGGTTTTGGGTGTTGTACCATGTGTACGTATTTTGTAGGTATGTTAAAAGAAGGTGTTGTTCAATCGTAGTTGATTATGTGCACAAAATTCTGTTAGCATCACTCCATGTTCATTCGACACAGTTTCGTTGAATCGTTGCTGTCATTGCCTACCCCTTGAAGTACTACGCTATTTTTACCAACGTAAAGTACTACGCGGGGTCTCTGAAGGACCCCAGGCTTTTTTTATATCTACTTCGCTGATTTTAGGTAGTATGGGTGAAATAAGTAAAAACAATATTATTTAGTATGTAATATATATTTAAGGAATACAAAGAAACAGAAAATAACACGAGTTACAGTATGATGAACAAAAAAAATTAAACGTCTTCTTGGAAATGGGTTATGCACTTTATGTTTGAATAGCTGCGTCTATGAATTGCACAGACAAATTGGTTGCATTGATTACATTTGATGTTAACCTTTTTGTCCTGTGATCTAGAACACAGGTGGCATCATCCCCGTTTTTTTACGTTTATTCGGATGGGCTCTTCGGGTTGTACTGGAGGGCTTACTCCACACGCCATTGCTCTGTATACATTGGCATTGTTCTTTACGTCCGGAATTCGCCGTTCCATGTTGGGTGTAGCCAGTTGCTTGCCTAAACATTGGAGGAACATTTTCCTCGATGAGGATTTTGTATAATCAGGGTTCTTGGCAGCATATACGATAAAGCTATCCAAGGCGGCAGAATCAATCACGGTCATAAACAAACGAAAAGGCCAGCGGGAGGTGCGACGAGAGCAAGTATATTCACTTATCATTTTGTCAGCATTATCAACAGCCCCTTTAATGGCGTTATAATCTAGGATCATGTTGGGTTTTTTATGTTCTTCTTCAGAAACAGATGGGTCTTCGTGCTGAGTGGATAAGACATGAACCAATTTTTTCTTTTTTGGTGTGTAGGCCACCATAGTAACTTTGTCAGAAAACACAAATTGCGATGAATAAATTGCTCTCCCTGTGGTGATATTCATTTCCTTTAGAGTGTCTGGTTTATTTTTACGTACTGTCCCAATCAAAGTCATATTTTTTGACAGCAAAAATTCAGCTAAAGCTACAGACGTAAAGAAATTGTCTGTAGTAACACCACGACCAGTACCAAACAGAGGTGAAACTAAATCTGTAACTACCCGGAATCCTTGGTTTTTTTCTGGACGCCCGCCAGGCTGTTTACCGGTGTAAACCTGCAGGTTGTGAAGATAAGTTGTCTTTACGTCTGCAGATGTCCAAATTTTGATCCCGTACTTAGCAGGCTTAGAACTCATATATTGTTTGAATGGGCACTTTCCACGAAAAGCAGCTAGTTGTTCATCCACTGTTACCGTTTCGTAGGGAACAAAGGCTTCTCGGCAATTCTTCACAAAGTCTTCAAATATGTCTCTAAACGCAGCCAACTTATCTGTTTGCCTTCTCTCTAGTCTCGTTGTTTTGTCATCAAATCTTATGAATTTACTGAACATAATAAATCTATCTCGAGACATACACGCTGTAAAGATGTTGCGACGAATGGACTCATCTGTGCTCCACATTTCTTTTACATTTTCTTTCCTGCAATGAAGTATTCCTGCCGAAATCAAAACGCCAATAAATGCATCGAGCTCTACAATATCTATATTTTTCCAGGACTTTTGCTTTCCAGGATTTTTTTCATTATATAGTTTATATGCGCGAGTTGCTTCTTGATTAGTGTATTTGCCGATCTTATTTTTCATTTCTATAGTCACGAAAAGATTGAATACTTCAAATATTTCTTTGGCTGAGTTAGTGTACGCTGTTGGTCCCGGTTTGGTTGTGACAATGTTCCTCGATGGACGGCGCGAAGAACTGTGACGTTCAGAGTTCCAAATACGTCCCGATTTTGCTACGTACTGTTTACTGTTGATAGCTTCAGCTTCATTTCTTTCCATTATTGGTTCTTCCCCATCTTCATATTCAAGAGGTTCGTCTTCTCCTTCCTCAAGCACTTGTTCAGTATTATCTTCCATTTCCGATGAGCTATCGTCTTGAAAAACAAAATTGGGATCGCGATCTTCATCGTCACTAACATTTAGATCATCAGTATCACTATCTTCGCCAAATTGACAGGCTAATTCTTCAAGTTCTTTTTGAGATAACACTTTTTTTATCACGTTTTGACATTTTAGAAGGTCAAACCACTTAACACTTTTGTTCACCACGGTTGATATGAGATTGTGTGGTAGTTATTCACTCACTGCGCTTCACTTATAAGAAACTGACATTTGCACCCACGACGGGGTGCTTTATATACCCCTACCAATGGGTAGCCCCACCCATACAAAAAAGGCTTCGAATGGTCCACACTGTTACAGAACATTCCACAACATTCGAGACTGTTCTGGAATGTTCCACAATGTTCCAGAGCATTCCACAACATTCGAGACTGTTCTGGAATGTTCCACAATGTTCCAGAACATTCCACAACATTCGAGACTGTTCTGGAATGTTCCACAATGTTCCAGAACATTCCACAACATTCGAGACCGTTCTGGAATGTTCCACAATGATCTGGGATGTTCCGGTATGTTGTGGAATGCTCTCGAATACTGTGGAATGTTCTGGACTGTTCTAGAAATTTACTAATAAATTATAACATAATGTACTACGCGGGGTCTTCTAGGGACCCAGTCACAAAATAATCATTTTTATAAAAAATATACAAGCAAAAAAATCCAAATATGATTAAAATCGTTTATCAAGGATGGAAAATCAGGTACCAATAAGGAAAATATGCAGAAAAAAATATTTTCTAAAATAACTTGAAAACTGTGAACTTGGGGTCCCCGAAGGACCCCGCATAGTACTTTAAGGGCTAGGAAAATGAATTATAATCTTAGTGGTGGATTGCGCTGTTGTGGTTATTTAATATTGTTTGTCGCTTTCCACAGCGAGTAATCAGTGCCAATGGTTGCTGAAAGGCCCTGTAAGTGTCTGTTTATAGCTGTGTTTCGTTCCTCTTCGAGAATCTTCTTCACTTTCTTCACAGCCTTGTTGAGTTTGGCTTTGTCATGTGGCGATCTAGTCTGTTGCCATTGCTTTCTCAGTTTACACTTTTCCTATATTTTAGAGCAGTGGTTTTGGGATTCCGTTTCTTTTTCTAGTGGGGTCGCTGCCCAAGATGCCTCCTGGATGAAGTGGTTTAATTTGTCAATTGCAACATCTAACTATTCTGTTGTTTTGAGTGAGGGACCATAATGGATATTACTTAATGTGCTCTTAAACTCGTACCAGTCTTGGTGGTTCTATTCTTCATATATTATTTGCACTCAAGGTTACGATTACGGGTGAGCGGTCAGATAATAGATCGAAGCATGACTGGATGGTCAGGTGTGTACTAGGTATGGATTTTAATACGAAGAAATCTATGAGATCATGGTATTTAGCCTGTCTGAAGGCCAGTAGGCTGGCTCGCCAGTCGACAGTGGTGTTAATTTGTTGGTTTGCATTGAGAGGTAGAGTTGCTTACCTTTTAGCGTTGGCACGTTCGATCTAGAGCCCCACCACGGATGCTTGGCATTATATTATCCCCCGGCGATAAATCTGCTGCCTAAGGTTTTAAAGAACTGCATATTGCTCTTCTTTTATGTTGTGGATATTGAGTCTCATATGTAGCGTATCCTGCTATACGTAGGCTCTTTCTTGTAATATGCGTTGCGGAAATAAACGTGATAGCTATCAATGTTTTGTGTAATATAAAAGATTTTAGTTCTTGGCTTCTTTGTGCCAGGCCGTTAGCATTCCATATAACTATGTTTGGTTAAATCTGTCGAATTAAGACTTCTGTCTGTAGGGCTCGTCCTTCGCAATACACTGTCGTCTCTCATTGATGTTTTTTTTGTATGGCCACTGCGGAGTTTGTCTTAAAGTTTTCCCGTCTCAGAGTATTTTTTGATCACTCTGATAACTGTGCATTGATGGTGTTGTACATTTTACAGTTCGTGCTATGCACAACTCTACGGGTTACCGTGTTGGTGCGTAACCATGCTTAATCTGCCTGGTGGGTGTATGTTTTTGTTTATGGTATTGTTACTCCTCTAATGCGACCGTAATACGAGGAGTGCCATTAATTTGATCCCCGATGGAAAATGGAGACCGGGACAGAGTATCGATCACCCAGGGAATTAGAAAAATTTCCGACCCTGGAGTGATTGGAACCGGGAAGCGTTTGGACTATTACATCCAAAGCTTGGCTCTCCTACCACTGAACCATCCCCGCTCCATATGTAGTATCATAACATAATAAAAAATAAGAGGGTACAGCTTATAAAAATCTTTCCAAAATTGGTTAATACTTCAAATATTCGATACAACGAACTTATTCGTCGTAAGGGGCTGTATTTTTATAGAAAGTGTTGCTAATTTTGTAACGAGAGGCTTTAACTAGTATTCCTAGAATTTTTATAACATCTTCTTCTATTAATAAAGTTATTAATTGTTGCTTACCTTCCTTCGTTGGCATTCTTATTAATATCATAAAAAAGAATCTCCACTATTGGAAGTTTTGAATTAGAAAACCATAGTATAGTTCGAAAGCAAGATAAAAGTGCGCTGTCAGCTATAAATATTTATAGCATTATTTTTGAAAATGACGTGGGTATTGTTGAAACAAGTACGTAGCACTAAAACAAAAATAAAATCTATTGAATGTAATAATATTATTTTGTTTTATTAATTGCAGTTAATTGGTTCTGTTGCGGCAGTGGATAGATTAATCAGAAAACTATTTGTTGTTGCGACTATTTCGTTGCAAGCGTTTGGTGGCATAGTAAAAGTATGTCTGTTATATTTTTGTTGCAGTTTCATTAATTAAGTTTATTTAAAAACGTACACGTGTATGTATCAGTGTATGTATTAGCTTTAGCTGAAGATGTAACTTCCTTGATGCGTTGGTAAATTGCAATTCGTTATCTCCTTCATAGTTAATTACACATCAACTGCGTTAACTAATTTCCAGGCAAAAGAACCGAGCGACAGCGAAATGTACAGTGTAGATTTAAAATTTGACAGGGCTATGATTAATTTAAACATGTTCATCAAGCGATCAGAATTTTAATATCACGCCTTCATGACAAATACCCAAGACCATTCATTCCGGTACCAGCTTCATAAACCATACCAAATCGGCGCACTGTCGGCAGAGGAATTCCCATTTTACATGTAGACAGTGCGGGATGGAGATATAATTATGTGCGGGAGTTTCATCTCCCTGTATTATAGGTGTTGGATAGCCTCCGGCTTCTTGGATGATTGATGACCGTTGTCGACACCGTGTTCGGGAAGATGTGGAAGCTCAGCGCCAGCGTGGCGGGTGGTAAAACTAATAGCGCTACACAGAAGGGAGTAATTTTTTGAGATCAATTCCGCCGAATGTGTAGAAACCAATTCTCATTATCGGCACTTTTAAGGGATTGCGCCAGATGCTGTTCGCGTTAAAATAATCATCTCGGCGCAACTCGGAACAAAGTTGGAAGAACTTTATACCGTATTTATGAAGTCAAAAGTTGTTCGAAGGAGGGGTGTCGCAAAATTCACTAGGATTGCGGTCTGATATTACTTGCCATGTTCATTTACTGCTGCCTGCAATCTTTGGAGGAGGGATTATATTTACCAAAACTCAAATTAGTTTCGAATCTCTTCTGTTTGTCAGACATCAGATAAAGTCAAAAATTTAAGGTTTATTGTTCTTTACTACATTAATTACTTTCTAGATCTACTAAGTTGAAACAATTATTATTCAATACGTTATTGACTAAATCAAATAATATAGTAGCGGAACTGTAGATATAATTAATTCGGTATCCTGTAGAAAATATATAGCAGATTTTTGACTGTATTTTTATATAGAGTATCAGTAGCCTACCATCGAAATCTACTAGGTGACTAGGTTATTAACTTTATTTTTATATAGAAACTCAAAAAGTAATTAATGCAGCACCCCTCTATTTTCATGCGGAAGCTCTAGAAATAATTAAGTTCTATCTAGTAGACCATAAGCTCTATTTAAACATTAACTTATTCTATTGCTAGGTGGCTGTATTTTGAGAAAAATAATTCGCGAGTGCCTTATTGGTTAAATATAATAAACTAAGATCTGCATATTTTACAGATAATAATCTATTTAGTGACTTATTAGAACTATTTTTGAGTGTGAATGTATGTATTTTAAATAATATATCTAGCAGCAATGGAATGGTCGGTATTTTAACGAAGAAGTTGTAGATATAGGTCATTCTATAAAGAATATTCAATATTCATTCCCCCAATAGGAAATCTCATTGTTATGTAAATGGGTTTGCATATAATTAAATCATTTTGCAACCGACGAACTATGTTAAATTTAAATATTAATTTTATCAATGTACTCATGTAACACGATGCGTAGCTAGCTCTACTTCTATATTAAAGCTCTACAAACAATTGATACAGTATCAACTGATATACTCCAATAAGTCATTAGGTTTATATGTTGAACATCTATAAATTAATAATTCAATTCTCCTCTGATGAAGTCTAATATGTTGAACGGATTGAAGTATAAGTTATATTTCTGTAACTTGTTGACGAAATAATGACTGTCACACCCTACTAACTAGATAGTTTTATATAAAGAATCTACAAATAGTTACATGTATTGCTGTGCAATACCTCTATTTTTAAGCATGAAATAAAATAAAAATCTTGTTGGGGCAAATATAAAATAATGCGTGGTTAAACCTAAACATTGGGCACCTATTATAATACAAACGTTAATCAAGATAACTCACTATCTGGGAATCCAATAATAAATAAATAAATCTATAATTGATTTAACCAACACAAAAATCAAATAAACTTTGCACCAACCTGTATGATATGATCTCAAGGTCACTGTTATAATTGGAACAAACTGTGCAGTCTCGAACACTAGGGAACAAGGTAAACAAACAAAAAGCACAAGAAATATCAGAAAATTTGAATCTTCAGAAATTACTTTGTAAAATTCAATACAGCATCATGGGTGCTTTCTTATAAAACACAAAGTGACATATACATGTATCAATCAGTAATAAACACTTTAAACCACCAAACAGCACCTTTTTATTCTTTATAATATTAGTTTGTATCAATAAATGAAACTCACCTCCTCTTACTCTTAAATGGATGGTTCAAATCTTGGGCATATTTCGTCACCCTTGATTCTCTACGTAAGCGTATCATCGAAACGGTTGACTCCGAGCACATGTCACGAAAGCAAATGTTTGATGAAATTGTAGCAGTGAAATGTTCCTTATTTAAACCAAATCTTGGCCAACAAGTAAGTAGATTAATTTTATATTCACTGCTTTTTTTGCAAATATCCAATAAGTCACTTGTAATAACTGACATTGGTAAAAATAACGTTATAACCTCCAAATTTGAGTTGGGGTAAATTTTTGTAAGGGAATTTTTCAATTTTTAATGTATCGTAGCACTCTTATTTGTTTTATTATTTAACACTGATGCTTATTCTTGTTACTTTTGTAGGTGTGGAATCGTCTCGAAGATGACCATTTTTGTTGTTGTCAAACCAATTTTGTTTTTCAACACGCAACGGGCTGATCGGGAAACATTCGGCAAACGAAGTGATGCTACTTCTCCGTCTGCGACGAAATTCCAACTTGTTTTTGAGATTGTTCAAAAATATCGGTTGTAAGTACAACGAAACACTTCAAATATGTACTCAAACATTAATGCTTCTATTTTAACTCAGTAACACTTAATTACAAACACGAAATACCAATTTTTGGGAGCTCCATAAGAGCTTGTGTTCAGTTTGATGGTAAATTTACAACTAAGAACTGCTTTCACAAACAAAAACACCTTTTTTGGCCTGTTGCCAAGGAAACGGCGTAGGAATAGAAAAATATGAAGCAACTCACACAAAATCAGCCAATCAGGGCTAAGCATAAATTTAACAAATATTTATAAAGTACGATAACTTTCTTATAAATAAATTTACATCAATATGACAAATACCACTGTGTTGCACATTACAAATGAACATTTTGATACCTCACTTGGTATTCTTTCGATAATGCAATTAGAAATTAGCAAACATATCTACATTAATTTTAAAATAAATTCAGTAAAATTAAATTAAATGTTGATATAATTCATCTTATAGCTGTTTTACTTACATTAGCATATTACTATAAACATATTTTTCTGAAGAGGAAAGTTAAAGTTTAACAAAATTACGAATTAGTATGTAGCTGTCGAAAGGATTGCACGTTTACTCATATTTTATTAATTACAGCTCAAGAATGCACAAATAACACTGAAAAGTTTCCTCTGCACCGTTATGAACACAACTAAGATCAAATTAAAACAAGCTGAAGACCTAGAATCCAAATCTACATAGCATTACGATGCCCACACATCTGTGTAAACTACCAAATTCTGACGAATTTGATCTAAATGTGGTTAAACAATCTATTATTGCACTGATATTATACTTTGACAATCGTAAACCATGTAGTGGAACTTCTCTTCCTTGTTCGACGGGTTAGGTTAGCCTCCTGTCCGGCATACGTGCAAAGAGGTTTCATAGAACCTACTCCATTGTAGATAATTAACAGGCCATTGGCCTATACACAGAAGAGGATATATATACTTTACTGTCCTCTACTACATACAAGCATCCCCGTAGGTGCCGAGGTTCATCTAAAGTTTGTGTTGATACTCTGGTAATCAGTTAATATAATTGATCTACATAATAACCCATCTATTAGGCATAGGATTTTTTAGAAACCTATGCGTTTATTGTAAGAAGTTTTAAATAATTAAGCAGTACACGACCATATTGAATGATGATATTCAATGTCCAAATATATACATTTTGATGTACTTATATATCATTCTAACGAAATGGATATCTATTATTGCCGATGCGGTCTACATGAAAGGTTTTTCAAAGAAAAGTGGCCACCCTCCCTCACTATCTTTCAAAACTATCTTTTTCTTGAAAATCGCTCCCACGCCAACATACAGCAAGGGGGACGTCTTTTTACGTAAAAACAAAACACGTGTCGCAAACACTTTAGCCGTAGCAGCTCTTAAAATTTCAAATGGCACCAAACCATATATGGGACATTGCCGGAAAAATAACGACTGTGCACGAGCTGTAGCACGTGCTTTCCGATAAAGTAAAAATAACAAAGGTGAACTCCGAAGATATCCCGGACATAACGGAAGACGAGATAGAAGCCGCAGTAAAAGACATGAAAAATAACAAATCACCGGTTGCAGATAGTATCACAAAGGAAATGATTCAACGTGGAGGAGAACTACTACAAAAAAGTATCAAAACCTTATACAATAAATGCATATCGGAAGATAACATACCCCACACGTGGATAACAGCAAATCCTACAATCCTAATCCACAAAAAGGGTGACAAAAGATGCCTAAAAAACTACCGACCCATTACCCTGTTGCCGCAACCATATAAACTACTAAGCAGAATAATCACAAAAACGATAAACAAATAACTGGTATATCAACCAATCAAACAGGCTGAATTCCGCAAAACATTTAGCACAAATGAAATAAGTGGTTAACCCTCAAAATCTTATTTGAGAAATCCATAGATTACCATGTACCACTGTACATGGCATTCGTGGATTACGAAAAGGCTTTCGACTCACTAGAATTGTGGGCAGTAGACCAAGCCTTAGGGAACAGTAGAGTGGACTATCGTTATGCCGGGCTAATAAGCAACGCAAACAAGAATACGACAATAAAAATACAAATGGTTGAGGAAACCAAGGAGATTCCAATCAAAATAGGTGTGCGTCAGGGAGATTCGATGTTCCCTAGGCTCTTCATTACAGCCCTCGAAGACATTTTCATAAAATTGAGATGGGGGCACGGGGGTATTAATATCAATGGAACCCGTTTAAATCACCTAGAGATGGGAGCACGGGGGTATTAATATCAATGGAACCCGTTTAAATCACCTAAGGTAAGCCGACGACAGCCGAAAACGAAGAAGATCTTCCAAGCTATGCTGCAAGAACTCAACGCAAAATCAACAGAAGTTGAGCTATATATAAACAAAGAGAAAACTAAAGTAATGACCAACACAGAGGACATCTTACAAATCAAAATAAACAACATATCACTAGAACAAGTATCGGAATATATCTACCTAGTACAACTTATGAAACCAAACTAACGAAACCAAACCACAGAGATTACAAGAAGGATATGAAGCTAGGATGGGCCGCATTCGGCAAACTAAACTATGTGCTCAGAAACAAAAACATACCCCAATATCTGAGCACAAAGGTATTCAACGAAAGCATTCTTGCAGTTCTCACCTACGGCGCTCAAACCTGGATCCTGAGCCCGAAGAACATGGACAACAAGATAGCGAAAACCCAACGAGCAATGGAAACACAAATGCCACAGATCTCACTAAGAGACCGTAGAACCAACACATGGGTCCGATCAAAAACAAAAGTAACAGACATAAGAAAACATGTGACAATACTGAAATGGAGATTCGCTGGGTACAACACTAGACAAACGGACAACAGATGGAACGCTACAATAGAACAATGGCGCCCATGGTTGGGTAAAAGAGAGCGAGGTAGACCACAGCAAAGATGGGCGGAAGACATCAAAAGAACAACGGATCTAACATGGAGAAGACGAGCAGCAAACCGAGAAGATTGGAAGGGATCAGAGGAGGCCTATACCCACAGATGGGTAGAAGAAGGCTGAGAAGAAGAAGATCCATTATTGTGGATACAGTCTCGATATGATTATCTACTTCAGTGGTTGTTTGCCGTTTACAAATACTTCTAGTATTGATTGTATTATTTTTCTGGACTCTAGTAGATTCAGGCATCTCTATCTGTGTCGAATTTTCGTAAAGTATTGTGTAAATATTCTGTTAATGACATACAAGAGG
>JABXWE010007968.1:0-46553 GCA_014611495.1 Limonius californicus
GACTAGAAATTTTAAGGGTATCTTATTTTTTTATAGTCAGTCTCTCTATAATGTACCTGTAGGATGTGTAATTTTTAAGAAAAATTTATTTTCAAGTATCGTGACAAGATTATATGGATAATTTAGACAGTGGTATAGGAACTACAGTCGAACTTCCATACCTTGAAGTGCCAAGGGGCGTGAAAAACACATCTGAAACAAATGTCTGCTTTGTTTTGTTACTTTATAATTTTAGTGATACAAGTACACTACGAAAGAATGCAAATGTAACTGCAAATTAAATTTGTGAATATGTGTTTGTAAAAGATTAAATACAAACCTATGCGTATTTATTAACGACTGGGAAGCGTACAGGGTTGGAAAATCCCCGATTACGGGGTTAAAGCAAGTTTAACATATCAGCCACATTATACATGGCATTAAAATGTACAATGCAACTTTGTTATCTCTAAATGAAAAACAGCCCGTTTTAAATTTTTAAGCTGGTATATTTTCGTTAAGTAGAAAGTAGAAGTTCGATATAAAAGACCAAAATAATATTAAAGTGGTTGCATTCATGAAAAAATTCGTTAAATAGAAAATTTCGAAATAGAGATTATACAGGGAATTTTTCTTTTTAGTATACATAGCCTATGTATACTTTTAAAAGAAACGCGTCAAATTCAGCTATTGTGTAGGCAACCAACTATACAGACAACTCAAGCATGCTGTGACCACAGCAATCAAATTAATTCAATGCTAAAAAATAAAATTAATCTTTATTTAGTGTCAAACAATTGTTAGAAAATTTAAATCAGAGAGATGCGTAATATATTCCCATAAAATAAAAACTGAAAGTAATCACGTTTTAACCGAAGAAATGAAATTAAGTATTTTATGTTACGTTGAAGAAAACCCGATAGTATCACACACAACTCAAGCATGCTGTGACCACAGCAATCAAATTAATTCAATGTCAAAAAATAAAATTAGTCTTTATTTAGTATCTTCTCGCGTTTTTTACAAAACTTAACTCACAGTCAATACACTGGGAAAGTTAACGTATGGCTAGGAATAGTTGAAAATAAGCTTATCGGTCCATATTTTATTGATGGTAATCTCAATACTGCCAAATTTTTAGAGCTATGAAGAAACAACATCATTCCGGCAATAGAAAACTTCAACATCGATGACCCGTGGTTTCAGATGGATGGTGCCCCTCCGTATTCCACGAATGTTATAAGAAATTTTCTTAACGACAGATTTCCAGGACGTTGGATAGGAAGATTCGATCCTATAGCGTGGACCCCGCGCTCTGCAGATTTGTCACCCAATGACTTCTTTGCTTGGGGATATCTGAAATCAAAAATTTATACCAATATTCCAATACAAAGTATTGATGAATTAAAAGATCGCATACGTACCGAATGCAATAGCATGAATCCTAACTTTCTTGCGAATGCTGTGCGTGGTTTTCAACACCGGTTAGGTTACTGTTTAGAAGTAGAACCATTTCGAATACTTGTTGTAACTGTTGTTTTTATTTTCATTTCCGTTTCCTGTTATTGATATTTAATGTTTTACAATCATAATCGTCGTTGTTGTTCAACTCATTTTGATTTACTTATTTAATATAAACACTGCATCAACATAACCTTCATACTCAAATAATTGAAAACTATAGCGACGTTTGTTTCTGATTTTTAGTTGTCGGTATAGTTGGTTGCATACACAATAGGCGAATATGACGCGTTTCTTTTAAAAGTATACATAGGCTATGTATACTAAAAAGAAAAATTCCCTGTATATAAAACTACTATATGTAGCTATTGTAACTGCCGCTTTGTAGGTAAATTCCCCTTTTCATTCACGAATGTGATAGAATTCGTTCTAATAAAATGCTAATTAATGTCGAACCTACTCTAAAACATAATTCTCTAATTATTTAGAATATTTAGTAATATATATATATATATATATATATATATATTTAGTAATAATTACGTAAAAATTAAAGTACTCCAATTAACCACTTCAGGAAAACTCTCTAAAATTGTCAACCGAGATTTTTAGGTTTGTTTGGAAAGGTTCTACCCTGTTACATTTATAACTGAGGTTATGCAGAGGGCGCGGAAAAGGAGAATAACATATCTGGAGCAGAAAACTTTGGGTAGCCTATACAGGATAAAATATGTGGCTTTATTACAGTTGGTAGCTCTAAATAGCATTTCCTTGTACCTCGACCCTAACAATATAGTTATACTACATAGCTTTTGTCTCTCTATTCAATTATTTGCAACTTCATAAAAGTGCGAAACTGCAGTTAGCATAGTTCGTAAAAATAAATCGTTTCTTTCAGTACTCAACGTTTCTCTATTTTATGAGCGATATAACTATAATGTGCATTTGCATATAATTTAGCTTGTATATAGAGTTGTATTTTTATACATGAATTTGACCCATGAAAACCTAAGTATAGAAATTTTTATCGTGTGTATATTTCCACATTTAGTGGCTATTTGTATATTTCTGCATATTTCAATTAGTTGAAGCAGATATAATTATTAAATTGCAACTTTTTGCCACAGTTTAATCAAACTAATCAATGTATCTTAAAATAAATAAAAAATTTACTTTTGCAAAATTTGCGAAAAACGTTGATTTTATGGTGGTATTTCTAAATTCCACTGTTTGGAGTAGGCCATAACTTGACCAACGTGTATTCACCTATATTTGGTATACTGTAAATTAAAGTTAGGCAAAACCATCAACTTTCTGTTAAACAAGATGCTTAACTAACGCCTCTTATACATTGTATAAATTAAACTAGAGCATACGTTGAACAAGTCATGGCCTACTCAAAACGGTTGAATTGCCGAACACCCCTTAGAACTATTTTAAGTAGTCGCTAAAACAGAGGAGGGAGAGCGTATACGATGGTTGCAAGAGTATTGAACCGATATATAATCTTTTATCTGCTTAACTTAATATCTTGTAAACTGATAAACACATTAACTTTGTTAATATAATCACACAATGTAATACTGAGTAAATTAATTGAAAATTTTGCATAAGCAAACACTTGTATGGAAGAGCAAATCCAAGTTAAAGCGAAATACAGGGGGAGTTCAAAATCTTTTCAATGTATCTAGCTTAGCAAAGCAACAAAGTAAGAAAATATTTTATATTTTTCACTCTAATCTCCACATCATTTTTATACTTCTTGTAACAAGATTTCGACAATTTCAGACATTTGAAGAAAACCTCTGTTTTAGAATATAAAACACTAATATACTAGAAATTTAAGCCTTAATTGTTGTTGCTTTAGATTTTTAAATTAAAATTCAATTTAAAATCGCTAGCTGTTAGATCAGAACTTTAAAGGACGTGGATGATCTCGGATAAGCTGCCTTTACAAATGAAGGCAGCTATAACTTTGCAGTAGTGTAAGAAGGTGTTGTCACACAGCAGTAAGACTTCGGCAGTTAATTTCCTGTGGCGTTTCTGCCTAATTTTTTCACGCAGTTTCCATATAAAGTTGGCGGCATATTTATCGGTAGAAAAAAGTATCGTTATTGTTGTTGACTGGAGCCTAATTTTCCATTGCACATTCAATTTGGTTTACCATTTCACATTCCAGATTTCTTGGTAACCACCTCACAGACATTTTTGGTAGATAAAATGGCCATGCGGAATTCGTTCAACTGTACGATTACGAACTACACAAACTGGCGAATAGCATGAATCATTTCTCAACACGAATGATGATTTATATTGTGATCGCTTCCGTTGGTCTTTGTACCATGGGCTCGTCTCTCATAGACTTGTTTCTTATACACATCTGCTGTACAAAATTTGACCAGTTCGTAAATTATGGTCGTTTTATATAGATTTTGTAGTCGTTCCCTTAATAGCGTTTGGAGCAATGCCTTCTACTGTCAGAAATATAAAGACTGCCCTTTGGCCAAAACGCTCATTTTCCACACTAAAATATATCGAAGAAAAATGTAATTTTCATGTCAACAACTCCAATTAAATATAATAATAAGGAAGATAATAATAAGAAGTAATATGGAGTATATGTGAAGTCATTTTAATGAAGTATATGCAACTCTCAAAACGTGAATATAACATATTTATACTCAACAGGTACAAATGGCTGCATAGCGGAGCGCTGCGGACGCCGGTCAAACGGTATTCGTAGTCCAGCACAATCCGCGCGGTCAGTACTTCGATGGGTGGACCAATATAGTGGCATATGCAACCGGTCGTACTTCGGAGGGTACGTAAAACCGTCGATCCTGGTTGTCTTACAAACAGCTTTGACAATCGTTAACCATGTAGTGGGACTTCCCTTGTCTGTTCGACGGGTTAGGGTAGCCTCCTGCTCGGCATACGTGCAAACAGGGTTTACAGAACCTACTGCATTGTAGATAATTAACAGGCCATTGGCCTATACAAAGAAGACGAAGAAGAAGAAGGTACAAACGAAGGGGTTTTTATGTTCTGGGGGTTGCCTATCAATATTATATCCTTTGGCATCTACTGGCTTCGCTCCCTCTGCCGTAAATCTGATACAATGTTACCCCTTCCTAATTCTGTACTTAATCCTGAGAAGAAGCAAGTGGTAGACAAGAGGCCGGTGACCATTAGTGGGAGGAAAAAAGCTGTTGACGAATTCTATACTCTAAGATTGTGACAAACTAACTCTGTAATTGAAAGTTTGAAAAATTAACCATTTCGTTAAAAGGGGTTAGAGTGGAAATATCATCGCTTATATCAATCCATTTCGAATGTAAGCCTCTCCTACTGATTCCATTCTTGTATATTTTGCGCCTTCTGTATCCGGTTGTAGTTGGCCACCCTTTTTATGTCGTCGGTCCATCTCATGGGAGGTATTCCTCGAGATCTTTTTCCTTGTTTAGGCATCTACTGCATTACCATCTTCGTCCATGTATCATCTTCCATCCATCATCGCCACGTGACCTGCTCATCGCCATTTCTATTTTAATATTTTTCTCACTACATCTTCTACCGTTGTTATTGATCTTATCCACTCATTTGTTTTGCGTTCACTTAACGATATTCCCACCATTAACCTTTCCATAGCTCTCTGTGTTTTACTTGATGTTTCTTTATTCTTCTTTGTCAAAGTCTCTCCACCGTAATTCAAGACAGGCAGCATATTCTGGTTAAATAAATTGGTTTTTAGTTTTTGGTTCATTTTGCTTCAGAAAATTTATATCCAGCTACTAAATGCTGCCCAACTTAATTTGATATTTCGGTATATTTTTTCTTCTTAATTTTATTTTGTTAAGCTAATTCTTTGGCCTAAATATTTGTAACTGTTAACCTCTTCTATAACCCCGTTGTTCAGTTTAATCTTATTGTTAATGTCAATATTTTCTTAAAATTTTTGTTTTTTAACTTTGATTTTCAATCCCTCATCTCCTGACCTCTGTTGCAAATATGTCATCATTTCCTGTAAATCTTTGATGTTATCTACTATTAATAGGACATCTGCAAATCTTAAATGGTTCAACATGTTGCCGTCTACATTCACTCTCCTATTTTCCTAGTTAAAACTTTTAAATGCGTCTTCTAGATACGAGGTTAACAATTTAGGCGAGATAGAATCTCCCTGTCTTACATTTTTCATATCTATTTTTTTTTGTTCGGCGTACGTCTTAACTATTAGTATTGCATTTTGATATACATGGTGGTCCTGAAATCTTTGGTCAAACTTTGGGTGTGAACTTTCCACACCAAAATAAAAAAAGTTTTAAAAAAATCTTAGTCCAAAATGCTTCGTTACAGAGTTACGGCATTCTAAAGTGAGATTTGTCCGATCACTTGTTTACATGTAATTATGGTAATAGTTGGACCAATGTTTTTGTATGCATACCTTACTCATCAAGGTTGAAAATTATGCCTAGTTTTATTTTAATAAGTGCATCAGGGGCGTCCCAAGTGGGAGGATTAGGTACTGTTTCCTACCATCTTCTACATTGTTTTGTTTCCCAAGTAGCTCACAACCTCTAACTTGTATCGTACCTACATTTAACTTGTATTCGTTTCTTGGCTCAACATTTTATTGCCCGCATACTTTTTATCCAATGTTCAACCAATGCTGACTCTATAACATGTCGGTAGAAGCATTAAATAAAATTTGGTTAAATGTTTGCTAGCCCATATCTGTGAACAACGTTAAAATGTATATTTAAATTGTGTGAAGCATCAAATATTGGATATACATCTGACGGCCAATACGTACACACTATATATCTGGGCGCTTATACGAAATGTTCGTAGCCCGAGTCCAAACATTTGAAATGTATGTGAATCCCAATATTGCTTTTTACTTGGAAGTCCAATGTTTAACCAATATAGTCTTAGTAGATTCCACGCAATGTCTGCACTCTGAGCTAAAGCCAATGTTTGACTTCCATGCGGTTTCCAATGTTTAAATCATGTAATCAACAAATGGTTTATACGAAATGGTTGTACTCCTAGCTAAAGACAACGTTCGAATTGCATGCGACTTATGGCGGGTAACTTTGCAAATGTTATACGGCAATAAGGGGGTGTGATACAGTGTTCGGACAAATCTCACTTTAGAATACTGTAACTCTGTAACCAAACATTTTGGTACCAAGGTTTATACGTATGTACTTTTTTCTTGTTTTGGTGTGAAGAACTCGCTCCCACTGTTTGACCAACTATTTCACGACTACCCTGTACATACCCGTCAGAAATAGCTACAATTGTGGTTACTATTTGGCAAAAAAAATATAATATTCTGTAAATTCATAAAACTAATACGAACTTTTGAAAGAAATCTTAACCGGTCTAAGAAATAAAATATAAATTCACTTAACTGAGGCCTTTGTAATGGGCTTTGTTAAAAAATTAAAGCGCGTGCTATCTTTACGACTCTGTTTTCGTTGTTAAGAGAATTAAAATACGTAGACTGAAATTGCCATCTAACTTTATAATTTTTGCATCTAACTTTTAAATTTCCCTGCAATGTAGATTGTAGGCCAACGTGACTCGCAAAAATCTCATTTTCAGTTTATTAGTAGTACAAATTGTTTCAGAATACAATTATTGCGAAATTAAAAATCAGCTGAGCAAACGAGTTTTCCTTCTATCAAAGAGCTTCAAACCGATGCATACTGATTACCAGGAAATACCAATTCTAATTATAATACATTGCGTTTCTACATTGAATATCGAATAGATTTCTATTTCTGTTTTGCTTAAAGAAGGAGCTTTAAGTACAACGCAATCTACACAAATAGTACACAAAAATTGGTAATAAGTTTATTCATGACTACTTAAAATACTAAGCATGAATTAACTATACCATCGGTTGTTTGTACAGGGTATTAGAAAAAAGTGTTAAAGACATATAGTACGACCAAACACAAGTCGAAAACTCTTAATCAATATGGGTCCCCAAACCAAATGTTTGTAAAGTATCAGAAATTGCTTGTTTGAAATGTTATTAAATTTTAATTCTAAGAAAACGTCATTGAACGGATTTCGAACTGCCCTCTTTTGAAGTCGATAGAGGCTCTACATCTTCCCATTTAGGAACTCTACTTCTTCTTCTTAAGGTGCCTATCCTCTGTGGATGTTGGCTATCACATTGGACCACATAATTTTGTTGACTGCTGATCTGAATATGGTGATGGAAGTCATACCAGTCCATTGTCGCAGATTCTTTAACCAGGATATTCTCCTACGTCCGGGGCCTCTTTTTACCTCTATCTTCCCTTGCAATATTAGCTGGAGCAACCGGTACTTTTCGTTGCGCATTACATGACCGAAATATGCCAGTTTTCTGACCTTAACTGTTATCACAATTTCTAAATCTTTTTTCATTCGTTGGATAACTGTAGTGTTTGTAATGCGATAAGTCCAGGAAATTCTGAGCATGCGGCGATAGCACCACATCTCAAAAGCCTCCAAACGTTTCATTGATGCTTCCTTAAGGGCCTTCCAGCGGTAGGTAAAACTATAAATATGCAGTTATGCAACCCATTATGCAGCTTTTTAAAATAAGAATGTTTCTATTTGGTATTGCAAGAAATCAAGGATTAAAAGCTTAACGCAGTATGGGCCCGGATTACGCTTGTAATGCCCTACACCGTTTGAATTTACTAAAAGCAAGAACTGTTATTTGGTTTCATTAAACATCTAAGTAATTATTTATAAAATAATTTTTGTTTTTTTCACATATTAGGTACCTATTCAAGTTTGATTAATATAGTTTACAAAGAGAAAAATTAGGTTTTACTTTCCTATCATGAAATATAAGTAGATTCCTATGTATTCAATAAAGTGTGTATTAAATATAAATGTTTAAATATTTTCAACTTCCAACCTGATCGCAGTGCTTCCATGCAAATCATTAAAATTTTATCGCGTTTTTCATAATAATTCTTTTGTTCTGTGACGGGCAAAATGTTTGACGTTTTCTCACTCTTGACAGGTACTAAAACGTCACTTTTTCACCGATACGTCAATTGTTCGCTACAACAGCTAACTTGTTTTTAATCCAAATTCCATATTGAGCAACTTTCCGACTTTCTCGACACCTCGAGCTACGTAATATAATTACCTACAGACCTTCACTAATTGCGGGCAATATAAGTTCCTTTAAGGTATATAAGGTATGCACCTTTTGAGTCTCATTAGCAAAGCATAATTTTTCTCGGCCTAGGTAATGAGTATAAAAACAATACACAGTCTCCCATGTTCTCAGTTTTCTGGAAACTCTTGAACACGCGTGGTTTTGAAAAAGTTGGTTCTGTTATCGTTCTGTATAAATAGTTAGTTATTGTGCTTAGTGAATTTGTAAAATGGGACGAAATTTTACAAATAAAGATCGAAAACCTAGCGATGCGAAGAAAAGTAAACGATTGTTAGGAAAAAGAATTTGAAACGCACGGTAAGTGCTTAAAATTGTTAAACGCACTTTCTTCATTTATAGACCAATTCAAATGTAAGTACTACTGTTGAAATATTAATTTATTTAGTAGCTAAAAAATGTAGCTAGTAGTTGTTTAATTTACCCTGAAACATACATAAGTATCAATTTAGGACGCAATTACATAGGTACTTACCTTTTTTTGTAGCAACGCCAAACCCGAAGAAAGCAGTACTACTCCCGATAAAAAACAATTTCATGATAGCGAATTATTAAAGGAATGGACGGATACGACGACCGATCCTCTAACTGAAAGTATATCACTGGAAGAAAACAATACTACAGAACCGAATTGCCGTATTGACGAAGAAATGTGTGTGGAATTAGCTGAAGAACTATATGTAGAAACTCATACACCTGAAGAAAACTGTGTGTTTAGCGTTGCTGGGCGTAGAATTGTTAATATCGGCTATTTTTTCGAACGATTGCAAGCAATTACGCACCCTGGATTAGAGTGCAATATCACTAATATGGATTTAATCAGCGAAAGTAGGATGGGCTTAAAAAGTATTTTTAAATTCAAATGTAAAATGTGTGGATGTACAGAAAAAGTGTCAACGGAAGATCCCAACGCAGAATCAAATGTAAATATGGTGGCAGTGTCGGGAGCTTTGTCAATAGGAATTGGATATAGTCAAACAAATGAACTTGTCTTCTCTGCACATTCCCTGTATGGCAGACACTACATATCAGAAATATTTCGAAAAAGCATCTGCCGAAATAAAAAATGCAGCTTGGGAAACAATTCAAGAAGCTGCAAAGAAAAAGCTGAATTGGCAAAAGCAGCAGGAGATATCAATGCAGATGGAATTCCGGTCATTACTGTTATTGCAGATGGAGCCTGGAGCAAGCGATCTTACCGAACAAGAAGGAGTGTTACAGAAAAACATTAACTGCAATAAATTAAAAGGGGATTTGCTAAAACTACGTTCCACGTATAAATTTATGTACCAGATACAAGGGCAACTGCAAATAACAAATAAATAAATCTGTTATTTCGTGGTTTGGACGCCCAAAGGTGTTTGCATTGAAGAAATTCAAAGGGATAGAACATTCTGGAATAGTATGGTTAATAAATTAGATGACTTTTATCTTTACTTCCAGAACTTTTAGATTCGCGGCGTCTAAGACATTTGTCCATGCGAAACTTGTATTTAAAGGAAAAATTAGGTAGTGATGGATACCTATAGTACCTACTTATTATAAATTATTTTTCTATTTAAATATGTTTAGTGTTAGTAATTAATTTCGTAATTTCTTTTCTAATTTTTAATGTGTCCCTAAAAATAAACTGCTATTAGAAAAAGCGAAAATAATTTCTAGTTTCATGGTGTACATTTTGTATTTAGTTCTACATTTATTGTTACAAAAATTTACAAAATGTAGTAATTTATTCTGCTATTTAATACCAAAGAAGAAATATCGCTACGTGCTTACGTCTGTTTGCTAGTTTTCGTCAAATTCCAACTCATTCTTATTATAATAGGATTATCCCAAACTGCCGATGCCAGCCGTACTAAGCCGTAAGTACCAGCAGCGCCAACCACCAAAGAACCAAATGAGGTAAAACGATGAACTAACGGAGCTGATTTAGCAAAATTTGATTGTAAAAACTATATAATTGTGCCTTTCTTTATTATTGTAAATCAAGCAGAACTGGTTTACAACATTTTAAAAATAGTAAATTACCATTTCTTTTTAAAATTATTACTTTTGGTTGTATATTTCAATAGCTGTGTACTTAATTAGATTATTGCTTCTAGCATTGTTCAAAAACATTTTTAAGAAAATTTGTATACTGAGCGTACTAATAAATTCTATTGCGAGTTTACTGGTGTTTAGTTTTTGGAAATCGGATTACAAATAAACTTGTACTATTCCGGTCGAGTATAAAAAATGCAAATTTTGTCGCTTTTTTCAAAATAAATCTTTTATTAACCTTTTTTATTAAAAACAAAATACTGAGCGGTTTTGATTGTAAAAATACGAATTTTTTGGTGTATGACAAAGTGTGATTAGTACATTTTGTAAACCTTTATTTTGCCTTTTCAGAATTTATGTTTTTAACAAGAGCGCTGGTCCAGGCTTCCACACCGTACATCAAAGTGGAGAAGACATAGCATCTAAGAACTCGGGTTCGAGTGTTAATATTTAGTTGTAGGTTACATAATACTTTTCTGAGGCTGTTAAAAACCGTTCTAGCTTTTTCAATTCGGCATTTATTTCCTGTGAATGGTCCCAATCTTTATTGAGATTGCAACCTAAATATGTTATTTTATCAGCTTTTTCGAGAATATCATGGTTTACAACAAATCGGTGTTGCGTGTTGTCATTTTTACTCACTACCAGAATCTGGGTCTTCTTACAGTTTAGCTTCATTATGCCGTATCTGTTTCATGTCGCTACTACTCGGTCAATTAGGCTTTGTAGTCCTTCAGCGCTGTCGGCAAGTAACACCGTGTCATCCGCGTATCTCAAATTGCTCAACACCTCTTCATTAATAATGATACCTTCCTCCATCCCATTTAAGGCTTCTTTGAAGAGCAAGAGGAACTCTACACCCTTTCAAAAATGTCCAGACTTACTCGAATCGAATTGTTTGTCAGACTTTTCCATTTGCTGCAGCTACTCGGCGGGATTATTTACAGGTATTGCATAAAGTAAATATTTTAGGTAACTCTAAATACTAGAGTCGAAAAGAATTAAAGTATGAATGCATGAAACTGGACCTTCGTATGTTACCCCTTTCCATTGCATTTTTCGTGCTCTCTAGCAGCTGTCGAAAAATATAGCGGTGCCCCATCCTGCATAAACCGAAGGTTAAATCTCTGATTTATAGCCACATCTTCCAAAGTATTTACCAAGGAATCAGGACATGCGGGACCCATTTCGGATTTGGCAAAGCAACCGGTCCTGTTAGACTTTACCCTAAAAAATCCAACCAAATATTCAGATTAAAATGCTGTTGATGTCAGAATTTAAAACGGCGTGAGGACTATCATTCCGTCAAACGTTATTACAGAAATTGAAAATCTCATTTTTGGCGAATCCTTCTTTTTTAGTGACATGTGGGAAAGAGAGTAAGTTAAAGAATATCCCAAAAAATTGTAGTTAAGCATGCCGTGCTTTTCTCATTTTTTTTCTGCATCTTTCGTTCCACATTTGCTACAGTTCTACAGTTACTTAAAACACCTTCTGGAAAATCCCGTTGGTATTCTTTCAAGCAACTCGACATACGTCCAAACACCTTCATTTTTCATTCAAAACGAAAATAACATCGTATCGAACACACGAAAGCCAGATACTCCTTGACTACTTTTAAAATGATTTTTTTGCAAAAATAAATAAACTAATATTTCTGTTTGCGAATAAATGACGTTTGACAGTCAATGACGTTTGACGGTTAATCAAAGAAAGTCGTTCATACCTGCCCACAGGTTGTTTGGAGACCCATGTTGTGTGAGACTTTTTTTACATGTTTTAGATGGTATACTACGAGGCTTGTTCAACTGAAACCCATCTTTAATCAACTTAGCCTTGAAAACTAATGCAATAATTGAAATGACGTTCGTTACTGTTAGTAGTACTTGTAGTACTTGTAGTTTGTAGTACTTGCAACACATTAATAAGTTTGTGGCGTTTGAATTTGATTCTGACTTAAAGCACAGCAGGCCCCGGACATGAAAACGTATGGCTTATCTCCATGTGCTACGTGAGGTTTACTTCACGCTATTTGTGAACACGTAAATAAGGTTAGGTTATAAAGTGTCACAACAAGAAACGTATTCACAATTAATAAATATAAAAATTCAATTAATTTTTATTTAATAAAAACCTAAGTCTTATAGAAGGTAAATAGAATATCCGCCGCCCTCTTGAATGTCTGTAGGTACTCCTGGTTTCAGTTCTTAATTGCATTTAATTTTAATTTAATTTTTTTGGTGTGATAAAATATTAAGGTTTCTGCAACTCGTTGTTATGTAACGTATTGATAAAGGTTGCAGAATTGCTTGGCGGTATGCAAGTTAATATAATCGTTTACATGAAACCATGATTCACCTGAGAAAAAAGTATGGTTCAACATATCGTCATTCCTGTTGTCTGGAATACAACCACTCAAGTCTGATCATTTTTCATAATCGTGTAGTGGAAGCTCCAGCATAATTGTAAGGAAACATGTTCATTATGAGCCGACAATATACATAAGAAAAGTTAGGTTGTTAGGAAGCACACCGGGCGGAAGGTGCATTAGTAACGGGGTGTTCTCACGGTTCGATTTTAGTTGAAATGTGAACTTTAGTTGATCTACAGAAATCGAATAAAAAATTCTGTGAGAACTTATATTTCAATTGTAATTGATGAACTTTAATCGATTCCACAAAATTTTGACCCAGTCCACCTTTTGTTGACCAACTAATGAGTCGCTGTAAGTTTCCGATCAAGTTGAAACCTACCTGAAACGTGTGAACCTTTCCAGTCTATCTGAATTATTTTAATTGTGTAGGTCTACTACCACCCACAAAGTATTTCAGTATTGTCGTAAGCTAACGAGAGTGCATGATCGAGGAATTCAGTTAAGGGTTTATCTCAGAGAACATTTGGGTATTTGATACGGAAATTCCTGCTTTACTATTCTGCATAAAAACATTTCTTCAACTTTGAGAATATGCTGGACTAACTATAAAGGATGAATAAAAAGTAAGGATCATCGATGCTATAGCTTCAAATAATAACTTTACGCAATAAAGTTTTTAACAAAAGTTTCCTATCATGTTATTTACCAGAATTTCTTGTTTTTAATTTTTTTTCAATTGTCATGTTTTAGCCATGACGTCATCGACATTTTGTTTAAATGGCAACCTATACTTTTTATGGCATGACCAGTTAGTGCTTTTTATTCTCTATACAGCCATGTGAAAATATCATATCATACATTTGCATAATAAAAGTTTCAAGAACAACCACACTACAGATTTGTATTTGTTCAATTTTAAACATTTTCCAACAATTAATATAATTTCGATTTAGAAATGGTGTTTGATGTTGAAAATCTATGCAAGTTTCATTAGCGTGCGGTCCTACAATTTGTATGCGCTGAGAGTGTGCAGCCATTGCAGATTCATACGTGAATGCAACCAGTGTATGGAAATGCATGTATTGTGTATTCAACTGTGATGGAATTGTGCCGAAAATTTAAGAATGGAAAAGAGGGAACTATGGATGAGCTGCGACCAGGTGCACGGTGTACTGCATTAACAGAAAACAATATGGCATGTGTGGAAGGCCTTATTAAAGAGAAAAACGTCGAATTTCATTTAGAAAAATTAGAGAAATTGTTGGTGCGAATGTACGATCTGTCCATAGTAGTAACCTGGAGTAAATGTCAATGTAAACCTGTGCAATGATACTTTGAACAAGGTTCATCAAGCACTAAGAAGGAAACGTCCAGGAAAGCTTAGGCGTTGGGGTCTTTTGCTGAACGACAAATGTTAGGCCTCATATTCCTCATGTGGTAAAAGAAAATCTTCAACGAAAGAAACGGAGGGTTTTAGAGCATCCACCCTACAGCCCGGATCTATCGTCTTGCGATTTCCATATTTATGGACTACTGAAAAAGGCGTTAAAAGGTCGGCATTTTGGGTCTGAGAGAGAAGTACAGATAGCTGTCGAAGACTTCTTCAATCAGCAACCACAACAATGCCATGAGCAGGGTGCACGTCGGTTAGTAAAACAATGGGATAGGTGCCTTAACTGTGACGGTAATTATTTGTAATTAAATTGTTGAATACATTTTTTATAAAGCAAAGATGAGTTTCCATTGAACACACCTCGTAATTTACTGCGTACGAAGGGTATATATACAACTTATCAAATGAGAATTTTCACTTGAGATGTGCAGAACAGGAAGCAAGACAGCATTCGGAGCAAAGGAGATGCACTTACTCTCGGTTTCCCACTTCGTCGAAGTACACTCATGTTAGTAAACGAACGGGCTCGCACCCATTTGCTAACACAAATAATGTGTACTTTTTCTCAGAGTGTACTCTATCTGTACTGGTCAACGTTTAGTAAGTAAATGAGCTCCGCCGCAGATAACAGAAATATGCCACTGCGCAACTGCACTCAAGTGAAACTTCTCATATGACAATCTGTACATCAGGTATGTAACGGTGTCGAGCCTCAGCAGAGCGCCACCAGATATTGCATTATTGGCGGGTTTGAGTAGTAGAAATCTATCATGCATCTTTGTGAACGTCAACAAAATAATTTACCGGACAGGAACGCTGACCATTCAAGAAACGGACACCACAGTAGTTTTTAACATATCCGTGCTATAGGCTTAGATCATACACATTTACATGGATGTGACAGCAGATTGTAAAGTGTGTTGTAAAGATATCACAGACAAACTATTTTTGTTCCTTCTCTTCCTAATACAAATAAATCATATCTACCCATCTTTCTCTGTACCCTTATGCAATCTACGCATGCGCTCACGCGTGATGTACGGCGGGAAATTTAAATATGTAGTAAATATAACTAATATAAACCAGTGCAATTATCGCAGTCTTTTAAATCATTATCATTTACAAGAGGGAAGTTCTTAGGGTTCTTTCTTACGTATAGGACGCACTTTTGTATAAATATGGATGTTAACATTAGTATACGATTATTCTGAAAAATTGGTCGGCAATGTTCTCTTGATGAAAGGTCGAACATCATTCGAATTATTCTTTTTTAAAGTATAAACACTGTACCTACGTCTACGAAAATGAAAACAAACAATTCCTTGATTGAGGAGCACTGCAAATAACGCATTTTCGCACCATTTTAGTGTAAAATTAAAAACTTCAATAACACAAAACGTTTCCACATTTGCAGGTTATGCGGTGTTCTTGTGACTTTTCTCACTGACAGTTTAATTTGTGTAATTCTCGCCATACGTCAACAGCAACTGGGCGAGCGCCAATATTGAAAAGGGTACAAGTGAAACAACATTATTGGATGTCATGCAAGGGCAAAAGTGACAGATAAAAAAAAGTTTGTTGGGATCCTTACAACAGTGACGTACCTAGTTTCTTATGGAGTAGTATTATCCATGTACATGTGTATGATCTAAGGCTATAGGTTTAAAACCAATTTCAAATACAAAATTTAGTATACAGTTTTACTACTGCTGAAGTATATTTGTATTAAAAGAGTCCCAATGAATCAAAATGACTTAATGTAACAAACAATGAAACAACGAAATAAGCGACGCAGGCTATAGAAACTTAATCGTTGAATCCTGGAGGCTTTCGTGTTTAACAACACCTTTCGAGTTCTTATTTGGTTTTCTCAAGGTTTAAAAGGGCCAGATTGGTAAACAATTACATGTTGACTTAAACAGTTAAATTTCGAATATAGAAAACAATAATCAATCGCATTTCGTCTTGAAACTCAAAAGATTTCAAGTTTAAGGTCATATTTTCGAATTTAAGTACCTACTTTCGTGATGAAAGTACAAATTTACAAGATTATGATTTCGACTTAATTGTATAACTTCATTACAATAAATATCAATATTCTACTTCACCTCCTGCTAGTGCGACACCAAATCTATTTATATTTTTTTAGTAATATGAAAAATTGGTGAACTGCTAACTTTCCTTGAAGAAGGTCATCACCCCCTCTTGCCCCTGTCGGTCGGCACCAATGCTTACGTCTTAGCAGCCTCAAATTTAGTTCTATTTTGATTAGGTTTAGTGGAACAAGTGATATCTATTGATCGTGCTACTATCTCTAGAATTCTTTGAACGCGTTATCAAGCTCATTACGTGTGTATGCATTACGTAAACGATCGCAAGATGATTTCCCGGAAACTTTAGTCTTAAAATATAGAAAACGTAGTGACGTTCTTCAAAACTATGGTTTTTATATAAGATATATATGATTAATGTAATGCATACATGCATAATTCTTTTGTAATATTTAAATTCGCACAGTAAAAAATGTAGTTATATGGTAATAGCAATGCTATAAATTGCAATGTTATTTTGAAATATAGAGTTCTTTACTATATATGTACTTAATTTTTTAACGTTGTTAGAATGTAACGGATATTAAACCTTTAAATTTAACCATACGAGCCACTGGCATCGGTGATTGATCATAGTAATGAAAATATGCTGATGCAAAATACCTAAAAAGTGGCTACACATAAACTGCGTTATCTGCATGTTCTATTGGATGAACTAACGTCTTACTCCCATCTTTATCGCATTTATTAATACTCTATGTTTTTAATATAATATGGACTGTTTATACATGTAGATCGATCCGGGGTTTCCAATTTGTTTATTATAATATGTGTTGTAAACAGACGAGGTGGCCGAGTGGTTAAGGCGTTGGACTGCTAATCCAATGGGCTCTGCCCGCGTGGGTTCGAATCCCATCCTCGTCGAATTTTTTAGCCGTCTTAGAAGATTTTCTATAGTGTAAATGAGGAGTAAATGTCAAATAGAAATACAGAATCTGTTAATAGACAGGGTGAAATAGCAAGCAATTTTTGCCAATTAGAATTGAATATTTACTTTTGCTGTATATTTGTGAAGCCTCGTTTTATTTTATCATTTGTATTTATACAAACTCATAGAGTATGAGATTTTTCTGTATACAGCGTGATGATAAAGTTCCGCACAAAGTTTTTTGGGAAACGCCCTTAACACGTCAATTTAATAAAAAACCATTCTGAAGTAATTTTGTTTCTTCGGCTTTTGTTTCTGCGCTATAACGTCTTCATTAATTTTTTAAACGCACCACCTTTTTGTTTCTTCTTATTTTGTTATACCTCGCCAGCTAAATGGTGATATAAAAAATCTAGTACCCCGCATTACAACTTTCTTGAGAAAAAGACGCAAATTCAAAAAATCAGAATTTATTTTGAATGAAAATAAGAACATTGTGAAAAAATTACCTATCGGAAATGTTCAAATTGTCCACCATTAACCAGTTAGCATTGACCAGCACGTGTGTAAGAATTTTGTATAGCACGCCCCGGGTTAATAGTTTCTTTTTAGAAACGAATCCGACGTTTTAAATTGTTTGGCCTACTAATGTAAACTCGCGGTTTCAGAGACCCCATAAAAAAGCAATCCAATGGCGTTAAGTCAGATCATCTTACAGGCTACTCAAACGATCCTCGCTGTTCGTTCTATGGGTCATATGATATTGAAATTTTACACTAGTAGGCGAAACAATCTAAACGATTTAAAATATCGGATTTGTCTAGAAATTAAAAAAATCAGCCCAGAAATTACAGCTGTTCGATACAAAGTATGGGTCAATGCTAACTGGTTAACGATGGACAATTTCACATTTCCGTTAGGTAATGTATTTTCATTAAAAATAAATTCGGATACTCAGAGTTTTCCCAAAAAATATTAAATAACAAAAATACGCATTTTATGCGGAATTTTATCACCACGCTATATAAACGTAATGGATCGATCACAACGAAAAAGTGACATGGTGATTACATAATTTTTACTATTTCATTTTGTTGCTGTAACTGTAACTTATGATTTTGCAGTTATAAGGCTTTAGCCATCAGATACTTTGCCGAAATAACTACCTAACAATACAGATAATTAGGTTTGCAGCTAGACTAAAATTTGATTTATTTATAAAAACTGTCCTTGTTTAGTGACAATATTCAGCATTTATGTGTTACTTATAAGTTATAACGTATAGAAGCCACACTGAGTGTTCGAGTTTTTTAACAGTAGCCTTATAGCCGTAGACAAAATGGGCAAGTGGCCTTTCCTACACAGTGTGTATCGTGTGTCGTCATGGGTATTTAAAAATCGGTAGGTCAGATTTTTATAAAATTTAAAAATTAGTGTATTATAGGCAAACGTTAAGGGAGCAATGTCACACCTTCCTACGTAGGCCGTCCGTTATTTATAGTTTGTTTTGTTAATATTACACAAAACGACAATCTTCAAAAATTCATCTGCTTATGAATGTTTATTACAGGCACCTATAAGACTTTTTAAGAAAATGTCAAAATGACGGAGTGTTTTTAAAATTAAAGCAATTGTCTGTTTCTAATTTTGTTAATTAACATGATAATACAAAACACTTTTTTCAGGCACCCAGAACAATTCATATAGAGTCAATACATATTTTGTCAACATTTTTTGAACAACAACGTAAAATGATAAATTCTTAATACACATTGTCAATTTAAAACTCAGAATTTGGTTATATCAGAACTGATAAAAACTCACTGTAGGAATATGCATACCGGGCTTAAGTTTGCATGTAATGTTATCTGACATATAGATATCTGCTTATTTTTATATTCTACCTAGCGATTATTCTTGTACGGAAAACTAATTGGTTCGTTTTTCTTGATATTTCGTGTTTACGAATAATGCGAGACCTTTACGTTATTAAATTGGTTCGTTTTATCTGATTTTAAATCACAACGCTTCAGGGAAAGATTTCAGGAAACTGCTGCCAGGAAGGAAACATCAAAGAGGGCAATTAACACAATGTGTGACGTAGTGTTAAGACGATGTAAAGTTGAAAGGGAATTGAAACCTCCGAGTATCTTTTGATGTAGGTATCTCAGTAATTAATAAGTATTATTTATCCCGTAACAACCACGTGCATACCTTAAGTATGCGCGTTTCTTGAAAAATCAATTATTTATGTAACGCTTCAAGAAAGTACCTTAAACACAGCACCATTAACTAAATACAAGTTTACATATTTATGGAGAGCGATGCGAGTGTAAAGTGAAGATTAAGGAATTTCCAATTACTTTAATGAAATTGTTTTTCACAGACGAGGTGGCCGAGTGGTTAAGGCGTTGGACTGCTAATCCAATGGGCTCTGCCCGCGTGGGTTCGAATCCCATCCTTGTCGATTGTTTTGTTTCAAAAATTAAAATTGAATGAAATTTCAGAATTACGTTAGTGACAGTCCTTTCTCCACTGTTTATTAGTTACGTTTCATTTTTACGTTCGTGTCTTACATTTTAAGCACAATTCCTGTAATTACATATCTTGTAACTTACAAAATGTTTAGTTCTTACAATTAGATCATCTCGCATGATATTGTCAGATCTATTATGATGTAAGGCAGAGACAATTTTATTTCCTAGAAAAACAACAACTTATTTTCCTCTGTAGTCATGAAAGCTAACCTAAAAGAAAATGTATGTGTGAAAACAGATGCCCTGTAGACAATAACACCAAGTCGCGTACTACAATACCAAAAATTTTTAGTTTAGAACGATAATGCATTTAATAATTAATAACCAGCATCATAAATAAGAAATGAATCTACTCAAAATGCAAACTTATGTAAAACCATAAGCTGCATATTTTAAAAACATTTAAATTCCACAAGGTGCTCCATAAGAATGCCATATCAAACATACAGGGCGATTCAAAAGGTGTGGTCCAAACTTAAGAGTGTGATGTGGGGTGCTACACGAAGCAAAAAATGTTAATCAACCCATGTCTTATTTTCAAGCGTTATCTAGTTACAGAGGACTTCTTTGTTTTTATCATTGTTCTGTTAAATCAAGTCATAATAGGAAGTAAGTGAAACAAATGCTAATTTGTTATGACATATCGGAGAAACAATCCTCACCGGCGTCAGTCTGACCGTCGAACATTTGAACGGTTGCATCGACTGGGTAATACCTAATTGTCTAGAAATTCTTCTAGTACTCGTCGATGGATTTTGCTGGACTACGTCAATAATGTCAGCATTATTGTCCACGTTATTGCGTCCAACATGACGAGGTGGTCGAACCATACAGCTTGCCGGATTTAACCTTGCTGGTGGGAGCTGCGCGGTACGAGAAAGAGTGGGCACTAGGAGGAACAGAGACGAATACAATATGTATGGGCAGTTAGCATTCGGTACACTCAGTAAAAGAAACTCGCGTATGCTTCCCTGCTTTAATTGTAGATTGAAAATCCATTGCACGCACTTTTCACTGGAGTGTACAGCGATATTGACTCCTACAAACACACGATGCAATGATCTCCAGTCCTCCCCAACAAATTTCGTGGTAGAACTGGTAGTGCGCAATGTTCACTCTCAAGCAATGTTAAAACCGGCAAGCTGTACCTGTTTCACACAAATTTCGCTGCAACCGTTTAAATGTTCGGTGGTCAGGCTGTCGCCGGTGAGGATAGCTTCTCCGATATTTTACCACAGCTGCACGAGCATTCCCGCTGCAATAGCAATATACAAAATGCATTTCTGCATATTTATGTGAAGAAAAAGGCTCCATCATTACTACACTTACAAAACAACCATAATTCAAGCTTGGCACACCTTCTCTCATAACAAATTAGCATTTGTTTGACTTATTTCCTATTATAACTTGATTTAACAGAACACTGATAAAAACAAAACAATCCTCTGTAACTAGCTAACGGTTGAAAATAAGATATTAATTTATTATCATTTTTTGCGTCGTGTAGCATCCCACATCACACCCTTAAGTTTGGACCACACCTTTTAAATCACCCTGTATATTTGATTTAATTCCTCTTGGGGATGGGTTAAAATAATATGAGCTATAGAGATATAAATTTAATAGATTCTGCAATACTGAATTTATTAAAAGAATATTTAAAGAAGTTTGCTGTCCCCGTGTAATGGATACAGATAATAAATGAATTCAGTCTCTAAATTTTCAAACTGGGTGCTTAGTTGAAATACACAGGGTGATCGCAATTCGCAACATCCACTATTACCAAATTTACTTATATAGAACTACAAATAATGCAGAAATTAATAGGTTTAGAACTCAGTAATTTTATATTATTTTAATTCTCCATCTAATGTAAAAATATAAAGGTTAAAAAAATATATATGTTAGGTCTGGGACCGCTACCGGCACTGATACAAATCCAAGGCTTCGGAGTTCGGAGTTCGGATTCGTTTAGAAATGGAAAGTATCAGCCCGGAAATTATTGAGCGTCCGTGAATCACAAAGTTGACAGGTGCTAGTAGATGCCAACTGGTTAATGGTGGACAATTTGAACATTTACGTTACGTAATTTTTTTCATAATTTTCATATTTTCATTAAAAATCAATTCTGAATTTTTTTAACCTTATATGTATATTATCAAAAAACTGTGATACCAAGATTTAGTTGGAGGTATTTCAAGATTAGGGCGAAAATGGGGTTGACATTTAAAAAATGTAATGGTGACGTCACTGTCCAGAAGCAACATAAAAAAAGTTAGAAAGTGTCTTTTTAAGTATAAAATTGGCATGTTTCAAAATTTTCCCAAATAACGTTAAATAACTAAATTACGAGTTTTGTGCGGAACTTTATCACTGTATCACTTTATTACTCTGTGTGTGTTTTTACTAAGGCAAAAATCACAATAAGTTTTCAGAATATTTTTTTTTAATTTGAAAAATGAGTGTGTAAATATAATTAGGCAGAAAATTTAAGGGCCCCCCAGGGCATTAGTCCCCTATGCGACGGCATATCTTGCATGCCCCTATTTACGCCAATGATAATAAATAAATGGAAACAGTTATCTACTCTCTTTCTCATAACAAATCTGTCAGTGTCATTCAAGTTGTCTGAATTGTAAAAACAGGTAAAACTTACGTAGGGATAATAAAATAACATCACAAATAAAAAAAAACAAATAAGAGTTGGCCATGAAAGCGTCTTTCCAAACTTAGAATTTATTAACCGTCACCATTCAGTCACTGTCACGTCCAATTGAAAATACAATGGTTATCTCTTTAGAACATAACATAGCAACGATAAACCTAAACTGGAAATAAAACGGACAAAACAAATATTCTCTAAGGATTAAATTATACTAAAAAATTGCGATTATAGAAAGATGTAAATATTTTTCTTTCCCTTGTGCAGTAAGTATAACGAATTAAAATTCTTAAGGATCAGATTTATATTCAACCTCGTAAAGATACTACGATGCGAGGTATGACGAGATTTTGGTTTTCCTAAACCATATTCTCAATGAACAGGTTTTCAGCATAATCGTTCAACTACGTAATCATTCAAAAATATGTGAATAATATATTCTGTGAATAAGCTCTTGTCATATTTTATTCTTTAATCGAGTCGTTTTTACTACGCTATACACTGGCATAAATGACAGTCATTATATCATATATTTCTAACCATTTGCAACTGTAGTAACCTCTTAACCAAATTTGTAATTCAAATTTTGTAATTATTCCGCTCTCCTATCACACACATTTAGATATCTGTAGTATGTGTAGTATAGAAGTCTCGTTTTAAACACTTTGCAGTGCTTTCAGTTGCAGATTCCAAAAAAGTAAATGTAAAAATTCAACTTTCAGCTATATATTATTGCTGTTTATATGCTTTACAAACCGCTATTTTTGCTAGGAAAGCATTTATGTACAACTAATTCTCTGTATTGTACACCTCTGTATACGTATTGTATTTACCAAAAAATGAAGAAATCAATGGGACTTGCAATGTTCGATTTTATTTAACTTTCTTAATCAAAATTATGCAATTGCGTTAAATACCTTAGGCATGGTGCCGACAGAAATAGTGCCATCAAAAATAACGTCTTACAAATAGCGTCATCAAAAATACTCTCCAAGGACTCTCAAAAATAGAGCCGGGTAATAATGTCGCTGTCGAAAATGGGGTAATCAGAAATCGCGCCCTTAGAAAAAATAGTATAAGGAACAATTTTCAACTAATTTTGTAAAAAGCTTTTTCAAGGGGATATTTACGAAGTTCTACTTAATCTAAATCTGTTCTAAGAGATACTAATTTCGTCACGAATTCAATTGAAAATCGTTCTTTATTTTGTTCTCTGTCTCACTACCTCTATTTTACAGGAACTACTTTTGAGGTGCTATTGTACATGGGCTTATTTTTGAGGCGCTATCTCAAAGCTCTATTTTTGAGGCGCTATTTTTCGGTCGCTATTTTTGAAGCACCATTTTTAACGGCGTCATTTTCGAGGCACTATTTTCGAGGGGCTATATTTGAGGTGCTAGTCATCAGGTGTTAGGTTTGAGGTGATATTTTTAATGATGATATTTTTGAGGTGCCTTTTTCGACGGAATATAATAAAGTTGCTATTATTCAGGTGTTAAGTTTGAGGCGCTATCTTAGACGCGCGATTTAAAGGCTATATTTGAGGTGCTATTCTTCAAATGTTAGGTTTGAAGCGTTATTCTTAACGGATCTGTTTTCAAGGGACTATATATAATTGATGTGCTATTATTCAGGTGCTAGGTGTTAGGCGCTATTTTTAAGGGCGCTATCTTCGATGCGTTATTTAGAGGCGCTATATTTGAGGTGCTATTCTTCAGATGCTAGGTTTGAGGCGTTATTCTTAACGACGCTGTTTTCGAGAGACTATAATTGATGTGGTAATACTCAGGTGCTAGGTTTTAGGCGCTATTTTTAAGGGCGCTATATTCGATGCGCTATTTTCAAAGGACTATATTTGAGCTGCTATTCTTTAGATGTTGGGTTGAGGCGTTATTCTAAACGGCGTTGTTTTCGAGGGACTATAATTGATGTGCTATTATTCAGGTGCTAGGTTTTGGGCGCTATTTTTGAAGGCGCTATCTTCGATGTGCTATTTAAGGGCCTTTATATTTGAGGGACTATATTTGCGGTGCTCTTATTCAGGTGTTAGGCATGAGGCTCTATTTTTAAGGGCGCTATTTTTGATGCGCTGTTTTTAAGGCGCTGTTTTTAAGGCGCTATTTTCGAGGGGCTATATTTGATGTGCTAGGTTTGAGGCGGTAGTTTTAATGACGCTATTTTCAACGCTCTATTTTTGAGGCGCTATTTTTGAGAAAATGTTTTTACTACAGCTCTAGAGTTGATTAAATATGCCCAAGTGTCAGCGAAATTAAAAATATTAAACAAATCCTTAGAAACTTGGTATGTTTCTTACCTTATGAAGCTATAAAAATGCAAAACATTTATAAAGAAATTTCCTGAATATATTTTAAAGTATTGATTTCATATTATTAATTTATCTTCACTGTTTCTACATTATAATAGTATTTCCATGAAAATATATAAATCAGGAAAAATAGAAAGCTATGTTAGACCTTATTATACTGGCAGTGAGATAAGCTGATTATAGAAAAAGATATTAATACCCAGTTTATGAGTAATATATTATTGTTATTGTATGAGTTTCTTATAAATATTGAACAAATCGTATCCAAAACATGAAAGTACAAACTTATTGCGCATTACATGATTGAGTAGCTGTTACATATGTTTTTTCAATTTATTAATGGTAATGGAATTTCCACAGACGAGGTGGCCGAGTGGTTAAGGCGTTGGACTGCTAATCCAATGGGCTCTGCCCGCGTGGGTTCGAATCCCATCCTCGTCGATTATTTTGGCAAAAAACAGAAATTTTTTATGGTCGTGCAGTTTAAACAATCTTTTACGTTTTATTTAATTTTCATTAGATATTTTAATATCTACTTATCGTAGCCACAAACTGGTACAAAGTACACGATCACTAAACCTAATTAATGCGATGAAATATTTCCTCTGCGATATAACAGAATTATAAAGGAAATATTAATTCCAAAACTGATTTAAAATTCTTATAAGGTAACAATTACAGACTTGCTGAGTTTGCTAATTAGTTTCTGAAGTCATGACATAATTGAGTTCACGAACTTTATATTGTAAGATAAAATGTTAATAAAAAAACCTTCTAATAATATTTTATCACATGATAATGAGATGTTTATTTAATGCTTAGGCCATTTTATTAATGAAGAGAAATAATCAAATACTAAATACTAGCCATATAATTTAGAGGAATTTTATGCATTTTAGAAAGACATAGCTTTAGCATAATTATTTTAGATGTTTCTAAAAACTGAAGGTCCTGAAAAAATACATATATACATAGTATGTAGTACACCGCCTATGTGATATAAGAATCGTTTGAAGAAAATTAATGTAATTATAAGTCGATTGCCAAATAATAATTAAAGTTATACTATAAGTTATGTATGAAACATCACAATACCTTGGCACGTGACCTTTATTTGTTGCCTCTCTTGTATTAGGTTATTATTGCCTAAGATTCGGTTTTATGAATGCAAATCCCGGAACCACAGTTATGACCGTAGAAAACTTAAGAACGCCACTGTTTTTAATGCAAGTAGTTTTTGTTGAATATTTAATTAGGTACACACAGTACATTGTTAGATATAAATCCCTAATAATAAAATAGAACCTCACAGATCTCATCATAAGTTAGAGGCATGTGGTCCATTATTTCAATAAATTAAGAAGTACCATTACAAGCGCACAGGCTAACAAAAAAACAACACACAACTCTCCGAATGAATTAGAGTAACACAGACATTTTGGTACACGTAATACGATTAACGGGCACACAGATCTAATAAACAAATCAGCCAGTACCTTTCAATAACTTAGAGATACACAGCTGTTTAGATACTTGTAGCACCATTATTGGCACACACGTCTGTCAATAAAATAGCAACACCTAGCGCTTAGACTAAACTAGAGATACACGGATATTGAGATCCACACAGACACACATACACTCATTAATAAGCCCACAGATCTAAAAAAAGAGCAACAAGTACTTCCCAGATTAATTTAGAGGTATACAGCCGTTTAGGTACTTGTGGTACCATTATTAGCACACAGGTCTATCAGTAAAATAGCAACACACAGCACTCAGACTGAACTAGAAGTACACGGATATTTAAGTATACGCGCATACACACTATTATTAATAAGCACACAGATCTAACAAAAAAATTATCACACAAATCTCAGAAAAAATATTATGGATACATAGTCATTTAAGCCTTTTAAGTGCCCGCAGAACTATTATTGAGCAGGCAGCTCTCACAATAAATCAGCAACAAACAGCTCTTAGACGAAATTAGACGTACCCAGACATCTAAATACACACACACACACTATCATTAATAGGCACACCAATCTAATAAAAAAGGTTTATATACCTACAGAACTATTATTAGCACACATGACTATCAATAAAATTACAGCACACAGCACTCAGACTAAAGTAGAAGTACATGCAGGATATTTAGGTACAAACAAACACTATCATTAATAAGCGCACAGATCTAACAAAAAAGAACAACGGGTACTCCCCAGTGTAATTTAGAGAAACACAGCCGACTAGGTACCTATATCACCAATATTAGCACACAGGTCTGGCTATCAATACAATAGCAGCACGCGGCACGCTCAGACTAACCTAGAGGTATGCGAATATTTAGGTACATACTGTAATCCATAATCATACAGATCTAAGAAAACAATTAACATACAAATGTTATAGATACATAGCCCTTTAAGTGCCCCCAACGCCATTATTGAGCATGTAGTTCTCACAATAAATCAGCAAAAAACAGCTCTTAGACATAATTAAAAGTATAGAGACATTTAGATACACACAGTACTATTAATAAGCACACAAAACTAACAGAAAAAATCAATAAACAACTCTCAGTATAAATTATGGCACACAGCTCTTTAGGCACCCGCACCCACTATTACCACAGTATAAATATCTACTATTACTGAGAGCGCAGATCTTGCAATAAAATAGCAACACCCAGCTCATAGATGAAACTAAATGTACACAGCTCTTTAGATACAGCCAGTATCATTATTGAAGACACCGTTTTAACAATAAGTTATGAACATTTAAATGACAACTCATAACTCGAATACTAAATTATAGTCACATAGGTTTATTTAATCTTCCAATCACATAGCACAATTACTACGTATGAACTACAATATTTAATTCGGTCAATAAAGCACTTTACTCAAATGATTATTTTGCTTACAACCACTTTTTGCATTATTTTCTTTTAAGTGCGCCTCGTCGTACATTGTTCAATCAAGTCTAACTTTTTGAGAAAACAGCAACACAATGTAGTAAAATACGTCGTCAGCTAACCTCTATAATTTCTCTATCAACACTCGTCGAAAACACTACGTATGTAAATCGGTAACCAGATAATAACAAGTATTAGCGTAATTGCTATAACGTCATTGAAAAGATAAGTTAACTCTCGACAATCAAAGACGGCAAGTTTTAAGAAAATTGTGGCTGCTAAGGTGAACCATTTTATATGCGTCGCACTACAATAGCGATAATCGATTTCTTAAGTGTATAAACAATTGAACTACAATCTGAAGGAGCAATTATCAAATTTTAATTTTTTGCCTGTATACAGCAAGATATGAATTTTTTAATGCAAAATTATAATAATGCGGCTTTTGAAGAACTTTTTTTTCTAGTTGAACCAACCTCCTATGTGTTACCATTTTTTTCGAGATTTAAATCGCTTGGTATAAAGTTTAGTCCTTACATTAAACGAAATAAGTTTGACTGGTAAAAAAATACGTAAAATAACTACTAATTACATTTATATATAAAAAAATTATGGTAATTTCCCATGAAAGCCAAATGAGGTTATATTTCGCGAAACATCAAAAGACAATTTGAAATTCATTGTTAAGATTGCAGGAAAAACCCGTTAAAGTATGTTAATTTTCCTTATTTCAGACGTTGTTTTATTATACTCGTAATTAAGCTATTTTTAGGGAAATATGTATTACTTTCAAGAAATGAATTCCGATTTTTCCATAATGATCGTGAATGTGGTAAACGTTAAAAATAACTACAGGCTTTTGAAAAACTATTGAAGAAGGTTTTGGAAAGGTACGCTACCGTCTCGTTACTCTTTTCTTTATCAACAAGGAATTTCAGTTATAGCAATTTCCTGCAACCACATAATGAGTGGTTTTATTTTGTTCTTTACTATTTTATGCAAATTTAACTTCAAACGAGTACGCCAAAAATAACTTCTATAATAAAGTAAAACCAGAAATTATACATATACAGGTTGTTGTGTAAGTGTCTAGGCAAACGCAGTTATTTTAACTCCTACCGGTAACTCGCGGCAGTCTTTGCAAATAAGGTATAACCTGCTGCTGCCGAAATAATCAATGCAGCTTAGCTCGACTCGACTCGGTTCGTCTCGGCTGCGGTCGGCCCTGCTCGGCTCGGTTCGGACCTGCTCGGTTCGGGTCGACTAGGATCGGTTCCTTAAAAACTGTTTATCTAAAAAAACCAAAGAAGCTACACCTACAACTTTAAGGTGAATAGTAAGATAATTTTTCTTCGAATGGTTTATCTAATACGACACGTAGTGATCATCCCTCCTATGCCTGTGTTGCGCGTTTAGAATGTCACAGACATAAAGGTCCTACAGCTTAACGTGGGCTCCCAACCACGGGAAGTGTAAACAATTCTACTCCAGAGAAAAATATCTCGCTGGTTTGCCATTGCCTTGTGAGGGAGAACGACCGTTAAAAATCCGATGTTCCAGTACTGAAAATTGAAACTAGGACCTTCGGCGTAGAACCTGTAGCCCACGACCGCCTGTCAATAGTAAGATTAACAAGCATTAATTGTCAGTTTTCGTAAAATTCCTTCATAAGGTCTCTTTAAGAACCCTTAAAATAAAGTTGCAACAGAATTTTTGCATTTTACACTATTGCACCGAAAAAGTAGTAAACATTAGACTGTTTCAATAAACTGCTTCTATAAATAATTTTCTATTATTGGTGATGCCTGCAAAATTTTATTATTTGTTTTTTAGGTAGCCTGCCACTATGTTTAATGCTTTAAAATTATTTTTATATCTAGGCGTAAATGTGTACGGAACACAATGCGTGTTTGCTATGTATTATTGCTGTTGTTGTAATATAAATCTAGGACGACAGCAGCAGGTGGAGTACGCTATAGGTAAATATACGTTATATATGTATGAGCAATAACCTATCACCAGATGATCACATACCGTGGAAGGCAACGAAAACCCTAAGAAAACCGCAGATATATGTACTCCAATCCGTAAACTTAATGGTGAATGGGCGTATACTGACACAGACAGGGCCGATATCTTTGTTAGGCATCTAACTGAAATGTTTAAACCTGAATCAGATGGCACAGACATCGAAGTGGTATACTTTACTGATGCACAATGCCAAATGTCTCTTCCCATGAAAGTCTTCTCGCCGGTAGAAATACAAAAAGAAATAAACAACAGAGCAAGTATTAAAACAACTACCTTGAAAAGCTATTATTTTCCTAACAGTCATCTACAGCCGCATAACATGGGAGTAGAATGTAGAAGTGGAAGTACATGAACCAATATCTTACCGACCTATCAACCATCTGCCCATAATAATCAGAGGATTCGGACGACTCCTACTGAAACAATCTTAGAGGAAGATGACTTTCTAAAACTTCTACCCAACCACCAGTTTGGATTCTGAGAACGACTTTCTACAATTCAACAAACTCGTACGGTCAACGAAGTAGTTAAGAGTATAGAACAAGAGAAATTCTGTAATGCAGCATTTCTTGATCTTTCTCAGACATTCGATAAGGTCGGTCCTGCATCCAGGCCATCTTTTCAAAATAATAGTCACACTATCCAGCAACTTCTACCGCCTTTTAAAATCTAATCGACAGAAATTTCTCAGTACGACATAACTGCCATTTTTCGGTTCCATCGAATTAGGTGTTCCCCAAGGTAGTATCTTTGGACCACTTTTATTTCTAATATCCACTGCCTATATACTCCAACAAATATCACAACAAATGTTTTATCTGAACATAATCTTATTTATTAACTCTAAATGGGTTGTACCTTGTAAACTAAATGTTTGCAGACAATGTTAATCTGAGGTTTTGTTATTGTTTCCAAATTTTCATGGCATATCGATTTTACATAAAAATTGAATTATCTCGAAAACGGTTGGGTTTACCAACTTTTAACAAAAGTACCTTTTTGGGTATTGTTGCATACTCAATAAGATTATTTTGTCAAAAATAAGAAAAACAAAATATTGTGAAAGATATTGTAGATTGGTACAGACCTTCTAGATACACCTTGTACAACAGAAGCCTTATTGTAAGAAGTGTTATGAAGAAATAATATTCAATAAAAAGAAATCATTTAAGTGCAATACATGTAACACATTTACTTAATAATTTATATAGAAGTACATTGTCAAAAAGAAATAAAATAAAATGCAAGAATTTTACTACAATTAAGTTTTACCACGGTTCTAAACATTGAACTACATGATATCCTGCACATTATAGAATAATGTCTAAAGACTAGATCGCTATACCGTTTCGTTGCAAATAGATTATTGAGATGTAATAAAATTAAGTTGGTCATCAAGTTTCAAAGATAATAGAAGAAATAAAGATGTTCCATTTTGTATTATCACTACCTCCACAACAAATTCCTATATCTTTTAAATACCTTATAAAATTAATTAGCTATTCAATTTTATACACAAATGGGGAAAGAGAAAGAACGAAATTAATGCGTGCAATTAAACCGGGAATAATAATTGCAAAATAAAACCTTAGTAACTCTTGTTATGGATTTCTAAATAACCCCGGCAACGATCTTTGTGGTTATACAATATGGTCTGTAAAAGGTACGGCAGTAATGTACCTACGACTTCCGCACACGTTGTCAGTTTAATGTAACTTACTCACATCTCAAAACGTTCGTTTCGGAAGTTGATCCCCTAGAAGGGTCAACAGCTGGGACGCATTTTAAACGAATACATGAACAGAATTTTATTATTTATTTATTTGAAATTTAGTGTGTAGTCTTTCTGTATGATTCTCACCGATATTACTGCCCCAAAGATGACGTTTATGTTGGAACAGAGGTGCAACTTTTTAACTTACATTCAACGGGTTTTTATTAGTTTTTAGTTTTATGTTTTTATTAGTTTATTTTTTGTACATATTGTACATTGTCGAATAATAAATACTTTGAAAATTGATTGCGTTGTAAGACGGAGGCTTCTATCTAGCCTGGGTATTTTGGAATTCCAAATGATTCCCGCATGGGGTCATCTCACCTAAAAAATTTGAGGGACTATTTAAAAGTTCTATAGTAATATTGCATATTTTCGATAGTTCTGATAATTCCATAATTTTTGCATTAGAATTTATGCGATTCATTTCTATATATTTATTGTATTATTTCTTGCTTTATTTTTTTGTAATCTTTTATACACTCAACTAACTACGTACAAGCCACTATATTACACTTACCTACTAAAACATGATTTTCTGTTTTGTAAAATATATTATAAGCTAGATTGTATGTATTTGGAAAATGATTACTAATCGTTATATACGTTATTTCAACTGCGAATATCTCGTTTTTATATAAACCTATTTCTTCATAATATAAAAGATCAAATCAACTCGCGTTGAATTTAAAACCAATCTGTATATTTATGAGACCAATATATGCATTTTTTTCCGAAACGACGGACAACCTACTTATTACATTTTATTTATTTATTTTTTTTAGTTATTCATAACTTTAGAATCCGTCACGTGGTGACATTTAGTAAATATTTTGACATAAAATATAGGACATACAGAAAGATTTTCATTGAAACTTTCCTTATATTAACACATTTAGATTTGAAGATAAACAATCATTTGAGGATTATTAAACCAATAAACAATTGAACAGATAAACAAATATTTTGTCATTACACTTTACCTTATACAAAACGATTTGGCAGGTCCATCGGTTTGAACCTGTTGAGCCTAGCCTCTTCGTCGTCAGAGTCAAGTAAAACACTCCACTAGTGTGTTCGGGTGGGCACTAAGACTGTAATGGTACCGAACACTGCGTTTCGTTTTTGTGTTTCTTCATTTATTGTTGAGATATCCAGGTCTTGCCGGCTAACTTCGTTCGGAACGAACCATGGGGCGTTTACTAAAGATCGCAGCACTTTTGATTGGAATCGTCTGATGATGTTTATATTTGATCTACTTGCTGTTCCCCATAGTTGCAGGGTCAAATAGGCCTAATAATCGATTTGAATAATAACACTTTGTTCTTAATTGACAGCTGTGAATTGCGTCGTAGGAGCCAGTACATTTTCGTAAAATTTACGTGAACTGACTTGGTTTCGTTTATATAGATACGCCATTTATTAAACCATAGTTCTAAGCTGTGCAGATATGGCTGTAGCTAGTTGCCAAGATCGGATGAGAGTGTGACGAGAGTATTGCTGTATCGTCAGCGAATGTAGCAACTTCAGTTCTTGGTGCGATAGGTATGTCTGCAGTGTGAAGATATAGGAGCGGGTCCAACACGCTTCTTTGAGGGACGCCAGCTTTGATTGTGAATATCGAAGTAATAGAGTCCCCGAACTTAACGAGAAAGTATTTGTTGGTTAAGTAAGATTTCAGTATCGTGTACTTAGTAGTCTGGTGCTTTTTGATTTTGAATAGCAAACCGTCGTGCCAGACCTTGCCGAAGGCTTGCACGACATCCAGGAATACAGCTGAGCAGTATCTTTTATTTTGGAAGTCTTTTAATATTATATCCACAACTCTGTGTATTTGCTCTATTGTAGTGTGTTGTCTTCGAAATCCAAATTGATGATTAGGGATGATATTGTTCTCTAAAACTATAGGCATTAGTTTCTGTAATAATAGTTTTTCAAAGACCTTGGATAACATTGGAAAGAGGCTAATTGGTGTATAGGAAGATAGCTCTTAGCCTAGTTTGCCCGGTTTGAGAATCGGTATGATTGTGGCCACTTTCAATTATTCGGAGAAGCATTGAAGTTATAATACCGCATTCAACAAATAAGTGATATACTTATGTCTTTTATATGGTAGATCTTTAAGAATTTTACCCGTCATTAGGTCATACCCAGGAGCTTTATTTGGATTCAAATCCGTCATAATTATAGTCTTAACATCATTTTCTGTAAAATGTTCGATTGGTAGGGACAACTGAAAGTGTGCATCGAGATATTGGCGAATTTCGTCATCTTCAGCTTTAGTTGATTGCGATTCAAATGGGGTTTAGCCGTTAGGTGGTTTGCAAAAGCAACAACTTTGTCATGATTACTCCTAGCAGGCACAGGGCGCGACATAAGTAAGGACGCAACCAACTGTCGTATGTAGACAACCCATTTTTCATACAGCTATTAGCAACGTAAAACGTTTACAGAGCTGATACTCTCTTTGTAGAGGTTGAGTATTTTACATTTTCTTTTTCGGTTTGTTGTTAGAATAATTAAATATGTTTTTTTTCCATAACAGACAAGAAGTGAAGTTATTGTGTATTTACCTCCTGTCAGGTGGGATTATATTGTTTGCAATATTTACAATAACGAAAAACTCAAATGTATAGTAAAAGATCTATATAGTAAAGAAACGTAATTAATTTTTAAAATTCAAAGTATTGCGTACACAAAAGGATTTAGTTCATACATTATCTAAACCCTTTGATGTCATTTTCAACAACAATCGATTGTGTAGTACCGTGAAATTCATTTAGCACAGCAAATGATATTAAAGAATTTTGTCAATATCAGCCACGCATTAGGGAATTGGTAATACCAATATGATGTCGGATTTCTCTTTGATATTTTGATGTAGGTTGCGGTTTTCGGCAGTAGGTAGTTCTTTTGTGCTCGTATTGATGTTAAAAATGATTTGAAGGTAGAAGGCAAACAAAATCAGGATGCTGTATGGATTAATCGAATATTATTTATATCATGAGATAAAATAATCATCATAGTACCACATCTTTGAATTACCTAGATATATTTAGAACATCTCTTAACGTTTTTTGATATTTTTTGGTTCCAGAGTATAGAATGTGGTTACCTAGTGGCTGCTTTCACTTTTCCTATCCCAATCTTAATTTCTTGCTCAGTGTGCCCCCACATACTTATAATTCTGGCTACGTTTTACTATGGGACCCTCTTATATTTTGTCCTTTCCCCGCTATCACCATATACTCTGTTTTATTAAATTTCATTTGTTCATGTTCATTCCCCACTTTGGGTATTCCTCGTTTAATTTTCGAAGCATGTAGGTGCGCATCCTGTTTATCCTCGGTACATATCACCTGGTTATCGACAAATAGCAAAGAAATTAGCGTATCGTTACCAATTTTTATGCCCATATTGTTACAGTTTTGTGACCAATTCTCCAGAGCTTCGTTAACATGTATTTTAATGTATTTGCCGTTAATCTCAGGTGATAGTGTGTTTCGAACTTTCACATATTAGCTGGTTGTACCAGCATGTAAAGCTTTCTAGTTGCTTTTATATATTTGCCATTTAAGTTTTGATTTTTCATTACTTCCCACATTCTGGATAACGGTCGATAAAAACAACATCTGGTTCGAGATTTCTTTGTAGATGAGTTTCTGAAACTTGGTTTAGGCAAAAATTGTGCCAACACAGGGTCGGCCTGCCCTGAAACCACTTTGATCTGCAGTATCCTGCATTTGCGTGTACTCTTGATTTAATCGGGTTTCTATATATTATTCCTATTGAATTTAATATAATATTGCCTCGGTATTTTGAACGATTCTTCTTCTGCCCTTTTAAAGATATTTGTTATATTATAGCCTTTTTTCCAATCTTCTCGCAAATTCTATTCTTCAGCCTCGTTTGGTTGTCTTCTGCCTGGAAAAGCTTTTGGACACAATCAGATACAACTGTCCCGAATGATGTCCGTAAACGTTAACTAGTTAAAAAAAGTATAATATGCTCAATGAAATTTTTCTTAAAACAGAAGAACTATATAGAATACGTTAATTGTAACATTTATGTGATGCATTGTCACTAGGATTTCTGGGTCTCGACAATTTTTCTATTTCCGGGTCGCGAGATAATTAAAAAAGAAAGTCCAGGGAATGCAACGATTGTAATAATTTTGTAAAAGATGTGTATAGGACACTTACATAAATAAAAAAAAAAACAAATTCTGTTATTTGTAGGAAAGACCGCTGGGATGACCTTCGGGAGTTTTAAAAATTCAAAGTAATAAATAACTCAATTTTCAAAGATGTGTACTCATCAAGGCTAAATTCTCGGGAGCTCGGGATGTTACAGCATCATACATGTACACGGCGCACTGGTAAAGTAAACACACCAATAGACAAGTCCAATTTCAGCCCATACCAGGAAAACATGGAACATATAACCAACAATGCACTACTACAGTAACATTGCAGAGTTTCTATATTTCTATTTACTGGGGGTGGGTGTCCGTAACGTCCGTCGTAGCATCTAGTAGCTCACCTTTGGCAGCGCAACAGGAATGTCTCTGGTAGCTCTCATTCGAGGTGGGTTGACCTTGACAGGACCGTCTTTAGCGTATGTTGTCTGATGCACCTGATCTGTAACAAGTACCGAGCTTCCGAATCTTACCACCGGTCAATGGGAATACTCATGTCATTATGACAACCCAAAGACCTCTGCTAGACGGCGCACGTGCACCACAAGGAAACGCGCTCTGCGCAGGCCACTCTGTAAAGTGCAATGCAGAGATCACTGGCTGGCCAACCAGGTCGAGGCCGAATCGAATAACCACGCCAGATAACCGATTTACCAAGCAATAGGTACTTACTAACGGAATCCTGGCGGATACTCTCAAGCACGACCACAAGCCTCAATCACACTAATACAAATATACTTACTAACAATACTAAATCAGCAAAATCGAAAGCATTATCTACAACCTCATACAAACACAGCGGCAGCACATCTACACATTCTTACAGGTAGCAAATATATAGGTATCCACATGTTCATTTCATTCAACATCAATCAACACACTTGTATTCACCTATACCGAAACACGTGAACTTTTGCACCCGTTTCAGAACCTACAGCCTTACTGACCGTTCCAATTTTCAATTCTATCTACTCTTCTACGAACTAATACCAGTTCCTGGAAAATCAACATTATAAACATAATTTATTAGACAAAGCAGCTGCTGTTTTACTCATAACGGTTAACAAAATCGTTTTCTTGACAAATACAAGGGCACACAAAATATAACATGATTAGTCCAAAAATATTGTTTTTTGTTTTCTATCAGTTTTTTGAGGTGTGTTGTTGCCTGTTATTCTTTGTTATGTTTTCATTGCGAACAAAATTTGCTGTAACCCAGATTACGAACACTACTATGGACGAATCCTACGCTCGTACCATCAACAATTTCTGAAATTTCTCTAATTGAAATTCGACGATTTTCTCTAATAAGGCCTTCCACACATGCCTTATTGTTTTCTGATAATGTAGTACACCGTACATCTGGTCGCGGCTCAACCATAATCTCTTCTTTTCCATTCTTAAATTTTCGGCACCATTCCTTCACAGTTGAGTATGCAATACATGCATTTCGATACACTGCTTTTGCATTCACGTATGAATCTGTAATGGCTGCACACCCTCAGCGCATAAAAATTGTAGAACCTCACGCTGATCAAACTTGGACGGATTTTCAACAACGCCATTTCAAAATCGAAGTTTTCAGTCAAAGCGAAATTCAAACGCCAGAAACGTATTAATGTGTTGCTTACAAATACTGCTAACATTAACAAACGTCATTTGAATTATTGCATTTGATTCCAAGCTAAGTTGATCAAAGATGAGTTTCAGTTGAACAAGCCTCGTATACTATATGTCTTTATGTGTAATACTGGATCATTAGATATTTTTGTTTCGTTTTTTATTCGCTTTTTGACATTCCTCTCCTCACGTAAAAGAATAATAGATTATTGTTGTTATATATTATATATTATTAGAGGTCGAATTGTATCAGTTTACCAAGTTAAGTAAGACACTACATCGAAACGACTTACTGAAAATGTCAAATTACATCAATAAACGCAAATTAAACAACTATACTAACGTGCTAATAAGAGAATAGTTTTTTTATAAATTTAACCCAGACCAGCGTGTTTTCAGTTACTGACTAATGGCTGAAACCTCACTATCACTTATTGATTTTCGCTTATTTTATTTCACTATTTCACTGACACTTTTCGTAAACAATAATTCACGTTCAAAGTTTCGACGGTTGGTATACCTGTAATTGTGAATTACGTAAGTACCAGGGTTAGTTAATAACTATGCTTCTTCGTCTTCTTCTTTTTGATAAGCATTTATGCCTGTTTCATAACCGGTTGTTGGACTTGTACGCTATCTCTCCTTTTTCTTTGGGGTCTGCCAATACTTCTTCTTCCTTCGGGGGATTTAAAAACTATGCATAGTACTTTATTCTGAAGGCGCTGTTCCTTGGTTTGTGAGTTTGACGCTGCTCCCCAAACTTGGCAGCCGTAGGTAATAATATTACTACATATCCCAAAATATTCCAATAATTAAAAACCAAGTATTTGATGCCGCCGTCTAAAGGTGTGATATATGTTCCCTATGAAAGGGACGTTAGTATTTCAATAAATATCAGTGAAAGTGCCTTATTCGGACGCCGTTTTGAAAAAATGACGTCTTTCCACCAATCATATTTTGGTAGACTTTGGATATTTTATGTATGACATTTTTCAAGAGCGAATACCGTTGGTTTTACCTTTGTAATATTTATTTCCGGGTTCTGCCAAAAATTGTAATACACCAGTATGAACAAAAAACGAATGCCTATAAATTAATATTAAATTTATATAAAAATACCTTTAGTTATTGTTACCTATATATAGTGATATATTTTACATACTGCAAATGAAATATTTCTTTGCTATTATGAAGTGTATTTAACATATGCCAATATGACATAATTGATATTATTATTTTGCAAAAAACTAATTGTCTTTACTTAAATAAACACTATTTTTGAACATATTGATTCTGTGAACTATTTTATTTAGAAACATTACTTGCTAATGTAAGAGTGAGATGGGTATTAAGAACTATTTATTTTAATCAATAATTTAAATGAAAATCTTTAAAATGATACATAGATAAGGCCACCTGGAATGTACGCATTTAAAACATCTTTAATGGTGTTAATTAATTTATCATCAATTTCACTGTGGTTATGTCTATTATTTCTTATTTTTGTATTTCGTTCTAAAATTAAAGTCTGAATATTTTTACATACTAATAAAACCTACATTGGAATGATGTCGTAGTTTAAATTTGTAATTTTAATATTGAATTGTAATTTACATGGATATTATTATGAATAGCTATTACAACAAAACTATTAAAGGTAGCAGACACGCGAGGGACTATTTCTACAGTTAGAGACACTGTTTATTATATCGGGGGTATAGCTCAGTGGTAGAGCATTCGACTGCAGATCGAGAGGTCCCCGGTTCAAACCCGGGTGCCCCCTCACTTTTTTTTTCTTAACCGCAACTAAATTACTTCATATAACAAGACAAATTGTAATTCAAAAAACGGAAAACCAGTACTACTGGTACATATTATCCCGAGAACTCCTTCAAACGAAATGAATGTCAACATCTTGTAATACTCTTGATTGTTTATTAAATGTAATATTGCTTTATTAACAATTAACAGAAAGGCTGGGGTTCCCATTCTTTTGAACGTAGGAGGCAGCAGTAAATTCGTATTTCTGGTTTAACCGTGGCTTCTTTGAAACGTATGTAGCTTCAATGTACTGTACATATGTCATATGTACATATGTACATATGTATATGAGTTCGAGTTTAGTTACGACTATTGAGCGGTGTTTTTCCTTTTAGTTGCTTGCTATATATTTACTTCATACATTAAAATCATATATATGTAATAGAAAAATTGAGAAACTATTATTCTTGTACAAACGAAATATAAAACAATTTTAATATTCAAACTTATTATTTTGACAAACTGACAGGTGACATTAACAGCAAATATCGCTTACAGCTTACTTATTGTTCACAGCCCACTAAAATGGAAATATTTTTAGAACATGTTAAAATTTATGAAGATGTGCATTGAAGCATGTTTTACAACTGCAGAGTCTAATTCACCATAAAGACGCTAAAAGATTTTTCCTTTTATATAGTTTGTGACCTTGTATATGCTTTAAGTAATTTGCTTCAGTACATCTTTTTTATATCTTACGCACTTTTGGGACCTCTAACTTTATATTTCAAGTACAATAATTTGGTATTACATTTTAAAATGTGTGTTATATGTATATGCAGGATTAATTAGAGAAATGGAAACCCATTACTTACACGTTAACATGTTCGCCGAAACCTTGCGGGATTAATCGTTCATGAGAAATTATTCTAGGGTTAAGTTGAAGGGTTTGTGCTGAGGAGTTTGAAGGTTAATCATAGGGGATCAAGTATGTACCTTGAACTTGACGGGTTTATAACACAAAGGAAGATTGAAGTGGATATATTCGAGGATACAATGACTTCTAAATACTGGCGAGAGTTAGAAGTAAATCTTTTTCGCATTAAGATGAATACATAAACAATCGGTTTTTGTATTGTGTTTGTATTTCTAGCGAAATATCTATGCAAATATTGCTTGCACATTCTCTTAGTAATAGAGTTCTTAGAGGAATTTCAAACCAAAATATAATAAGCACAATTATTTCAGGAAACTCACTCTATATAAATATCACAATTAATGCAAAAATAAGTTGCTATAATAAAAACTAAATCGGAAACATATCTGAGAATGCGCCAATATGCTGACGCCAAAGGATAGACAAAATTCATATGTCTGTAATAAATATTCTTATTATTTAAATTATAGTTTGTGATAAAAATACTAACGATAGTGTACAATGGAAAAGAAGAAATTGGCTTGGAAATGATGGTCCAATAAGTAAAACAACTTACCTAATGAAAATTCCTGAAAAATTATTTTCTCAAGTTCTAAGCGAAGAAAAAGAAATAACACTGAGCGCCAAGTTCTCCAGACCTATCAAAAATATCCTGTAGTTGTATGCGAAGATAACTTTAATGTATGTAAATAATAGTTAGTAGGTCATTTTTGAAAGTGTGTTATATATAAAAAGTAAACTTTCTTAGATGATTGAAGCAGTTTCTAGAATTGTCAATATTTGCTGTTTTAGCCGATAATTATTTGCACGGTATCTCCAAATTTCTACTTTTTGTTGCCATAGTATTTAGTATCAAATAATTTATTATTAATATTATTTTTCTCTGTTGATTAAGACAGGTTAATTGTCAACACTCGGTTCGCTCTATAGCAAACCATTAGAATAACCATCTACAGTAATCGGGTGTTGATTGTGTTGCCTAATCTAGAATTTTTTGAGATTTAGTTTCATTTAACATACCTTAGATGTCGTAGTAAACATTTATTAGGCTAGTTTGAGACGACGTGTTTTATGCTTTGTGTTTTGATGTGTTTTGTACACAATTCTGAAAATTCAAGCTATAACATTTGCAGAATTTTGTTCAGAATCTGTCATATCGATGCGCGCCATGCGATTTTTTGTCACGTGTTTATGCTACTGCGTCGGCGCTAACCGCACTTTCTCTGATGTTATGTTGCTCGTGACCTTCATTTCTTTCTGTTCATGTAAAATAAATAAATAAAAGCGATACGAACTTATGCATCAACCCAATATTATGTAACCTTGGTTTTATCCACAGTCAGATGATTATTTTGACAGTTTTCTCACACATGTCAAGATCATATGGATCACTTTGCGCATGCTCACAGATAGAATTCCTCACATAATTCTTGTTCGTGTCATAAATGTTTTGCAGAATTTCTACAAAATTCTGCGTCGTGTCATACTAGTTTAACAATCAAATTCTGTTCACTTTCATCGTTCGGGGCCTACATTTAGGTGTAGGTAGGTGCCCACTCTCCTGTGTTATAGGTAATACAATCCGTAGGACAACAGGTGCGAGGTCACCAACGTTCTTGATATGTGCCGTATCGTATCAAAACATAATCGTACTACAGACAGATATTCTGTATGAGAAAGTTAGAATTAATTCGATAACTCTAAACTTAAAATGCAAATTTTTTAGCAACGTATGTTTTGGTTATTTAGATTAACGTTTCGGGCTGGTAATACACCTCACTAACGACTACCAACTGCGTCAAGAATTTACAATTTTTTTTTTCAATCGGATGCAGATATTTTCTAGATGACTACCTTAAGGCTCAGTGAATGCAGACAACAATGACGAATCAGGAAAATATTTTAACGAAACTTTCATCAGTTTTCATAATGTATACAGGGTGTATCAGAAATAGGTAAAAATATTTAAACCCGTAATAGATTGGCTCAAGTAGAATTCAATGATACTATTCACTTTTCAAAAATCATTAAGTTTTTTTTTATTACATAATAAAATAAAGGTCCCGGGTTGCGCACATACGTCGCCCGTTCACGTACGATCAGGACAGCGTTGCTCCGGTCAGTACTTGGATGGGTGACCCGAAGGTTGCGTTAACGCGGCGCCTCTCTCCCACGAGGATTGATCACTATGGGAGAGTAGATCAACAACCCCCCTTATGGGGGAGGCCCATGTCCAACAATGGGATACTGCGGGCTGATAAAAAAAAAATAAAATAAAATAAAATTTTGTTTGGCAACTGCTGATGATACATAGAGAATACATTTAAGCTGTAGAAGGTTATTACCTAATTGTAAGGTAAATCCAAAGTGGCAAACACGTAAAAACTTGTCTGGCTTGTGATAACAACAAAAGACTGAATAGAAAATACTGACCTACCTAATAGTATTGGTTTGTGGCAGGTGATAAGAAAATTTTTTGCACTTCTATCTTACTCTCCTTTGCATAACATGTCCTTGAACTCAAATTTTTGTTATTATCCTGCGGTACTTAAACAATTTTGGGTCAAATTTTCAATTATTATTTTCTCTCAAGATTTGGTTATTTTCTTGGAAGTAATTGGCAGTAATTATCGACAATTCTTTAGAGCTGTTTAACCTGAATATCCTCATGACTGTAGTATATTCAAGTAGATTTAATTATCGTTTTGTAAATCAGAAGTTTGTTTTCAAGAAAAAAGATAACTCTTCTGCAATCAACCAATTCATATTTTTTACTTTGAAGTCCATTTTTCGTCTGTTTAAATTATGTGTTTCCATGTTAGTTTTTGTTATTAATTTTAATTAATTTATATTAATTTATTTCTAGATGCGATTCTATCCCAATTTCGTGGGCATGCGATATGTCTGGATTAATATTGTAAACCGGTGTTGCCATTTTAGCGTGAATAGCACATGAGTTGACTTAGTTTCATTTTTATTCTCCGCTGACTTAACCAATCGTTTACGAAACTTATGATTCTGCAGTTGTTCTGCAGTAGTCGCTGCATCTTTATTGGTTGTTAAGATCGTTATATCTACCGCAAACATCCAATTTGTAGTATATGGAGTTCTAGGCAAGTCTGCTGTAACGATTGTATTAATATAGGTGGTAATATCCTCCCCAGTGGAATCCCTACAGTAACAGGTATATTTTTGATATTTTATCACTGTTTAATTTGGAAGTTGGAAATTTTGTTAGATTTTAAGTAAAAGCTCCATTCTTTACTAAAGACCTGCTTTATGTCTAGAACTTTTTTCTTCGAAGACTTTGTAAATCGCATCTGTGGATTTGATGGCATTATTGGATGGATGAATGACGGTGTTTGAATCCAAACTGATGATTCGATAGTCATTTTTCTATGAGATAATTCTTCTTCTCCCTATTTAAACTTCGTTTGTCCAATATTCTACATAATTCTTCCTTTTAGATTTTCATATTTGTCGTATTAGTGCTTCTCGCAACCATCTTCCTAACTTTGATTATGGACCCACCTTTTCGCAGGGCATCGTGCATTTCTAGTTCAAAATCTAAGTCTCCAGATTAGAAAGCTATTAGTCCATCTTACAAACGTTCCAAGATTTGGAGTTCTCTAATTTATATTAGCTACAATAGTTCTATTTCGTACGTATGCCCTTTTATTGCCCTTTAAAGCATCTCCCTACATCTTGCATTTCATCGATCTTGATGTAACAGAAAATTTGCGCATTATATTATTTTTACTAAAACTTTTAAATATCAAGTTTTCTAGAAATTTTAAAGACATTGGCAAAAATCTTATAGTTTATCTAATTTCATTTCCGTTGGTGGATTTGCCGTTTGAGTTGGGGTGAAAGCCACGGGTTAAAGTAAGCCGAAACTCTCCGGAACACTGCTTCAGTAAAATATTTGGAAACGGAACTCGAGTTTAATTGAAAAACACCAGACGACAAAGAAAGATAATAGTTTACTTTTCGTAAACAATCTACAACAAAATTAATATTGGTGGCGGAAAGTAACAGTACGGTCCTCACTCGTCTGTAAACACGACACCAGCATGTATGTCACACGCTTGCGCTGTTTAGTTTTTTTACAGCGCTCAACCAGTTGCGTTCTGCTAAGTCATTTTTTTACTTTCACCTCTGTAAACGGCACATCAGATTTCAGTAGTTCAGATAACACCTTACTAGTAAAATTAGCAATGGAAGAAGGGGAATTCCTAGATTCCTAGATTCTGCATTTGATCCAGGAAAAATTTAGTAAGATGCTGAGAAAAACCTTTACGTTTTTCATTATTTAACCTTGCACACACACAGACATACTGTACATCCTTTATTAGCTCCCCCTATAGAGAAATTTATATTTGATAAATTTTCTTTCAATATAAACAATATTTAGGTATTTAGTAATTTGCAATTTTGTTTCTTGCCTTACATAGCTGAAATCGTATTAATTGATGTCTAAATATAATATTATTAATATATTAAAAATATTTATTTGATGGATATGTAGTAGAGCTTTGGCGGTGACGTATTACTATACAACAACAATCTTCTAAATATATTAATAATTACTTATACATTTAGTAATTACATTATCATTAAATTCGCCAGAAAAACTTTACGTCTTTTTACAGCAAACAGCCGACTTTATTGGAATGATATAAGCCATTTACGAACAAATATGGCTATAATTAAAAAGCAAAATATCTGTGGCCGCTAAAATTCTATTTTTAGGGTTCACTGCGTATATTGTGGAACTTTCAAGCAAAATGTGCTGAAAAAGCTTTTAAATTATGTATTCTGTTCCGCAACTTTCACGTCAAAGTTCTACTTTAATATAAATTCTAATTTGTGACACTCCATTTCCGTTGTAATGTTTCCGTTTTAAATTGATCGATGTCTTGTTTTTACAGTTATCCATCATGCAGTGGTGCACGTGCTCCAGGATTAGCAGCCGACATGCACTTCAGAGACGATATTATTGCCTTCGTTGGACCAGCTTGCCTTTTTGCCTTAGAACCAGTAGCACGTCTTGCTGCCTACTGGAATACGCCTATCATAACTGGAATGGGAGATCAGGTAATATTTCCATTTTTACAACTGGCAAAATACATTTTGTGAACATGAAAACGCGTCTTATTTTTCCTACTGGAATAAGCAAATAAAAGCGTTTTTTCGGGCAAGGGGATTGAGAAATGAAATTCAAATCCATGCTATGTTAACAAACAAATCAAAGCCAGTAGGTATGTTTTGTTGTATTTATTTTTGTAGGCTGTGATTGTTGGAAGAGCAGTTTTGCCTCTGACACTCTAAGCAGTCTAGATATTGATGTGTTTCATTTTATTGGTTTTCTTTCCTTTTGTAAGGGTCGGCCATATGTGGGTTGTATAAAAAAAATTAATTATTTAAACGGTAGTGTTTCTAGAAGTTATTTATGGGGTAAACGGACGGCCGATACGACATTACGATACGATTATAACTTATTGGCAGCGGCAGGCAGGTGACATGCAACAAATAATAAAACACTTACTGATATGTCAGTAAATTTTGGGCACTTGTGCTCACCGGAGCTCCTGTGCCTCCGACCACTCCGTGTTGATTAGAACGGGAATTTAAGCTCATTTACCGGCTGGATATTGTGGCCATAGGCAATCTTAATTATAGATGCACTACTACCATTACGCAATCCTTTAAAGTAAACCTGCAACTGGACTACGTCCTTTGAAACACTCTGGCAAACCCCCTCTGCCCCCACATGAGATGGGGAGAGTAAAGCTGGTCAACGCTCGATTAAAAGTCTGCTGATGCTATTGTGGAATTTAATGCATCATTCAGAACAATAATAATCTGACCTAGGCGCTATACAACACCACTTCTGCTGACTAACTCCTAAATGCTATGTGAAGATTGAAGAATGATTAAACATTCCACACACACCATCTACTGCTTTTAACAACTACTGGCATAATTACATCAATCTTTTAAAATAACAATAATAGGTCGCAGTGTACGTACACCGCTGTGCAGGTATTAGCTTATTTTGGAAATGGAAAATCGCGATGTTTCCATTGTTTGAAATGTTAAATCTTGTTTCGGCTGTATAGTGCCAGACCCAGATTTCATTATATGAAATACATGTTCAGTGGAGACTCCTACAACCTTAACAATTTCCAAAATCCTTAATCAGAGATTACGTAAAGCCATACAATGAATTTTATCAATAATTTATTGCGGTGCCGCATAATATTAAATAGATAATATGCAACAATTCCGCTAAATCTACATATATACCTCCCTCGCCCTATATATATATATACAGATATATATATATATATATATATATATATA
>JABXWE010007969.1:0-36089 GCA_014611495.1 Limonius californicus
CCATTACACCACCTTACCGCTGATGTATGTGTTTTGTACAAAAGAAATATAATGTGCACGGACCTTACGGAAACATCACCCTGTCAATTTTTGCACATAACAAAAAAGTCATCATCTGTGTCCTATATACAGGATGAAATACTTATTTAATATAAACACTGCATCAACATAACCTTCATACTCAAATAATTCACAACTATAGTGACGTTTGTTTCTGATTTTTAGTTGTCGGTATAGTTGGTTGCATACACAATAGGCGAAATTGACGCGTTTCTTTTAAAAGTATACATAGGCTATATATACTAAAAAGAAAAATTCCCTGTATATCAAGCTGGTTCGTCCTAGCAGACTCACCCTGTAGGTTATAACTTTTGAAAACTCATGCACTTACCTATGTATTGAAAAAACCTTCCTAGCTCAACAACGTAACATAAAATTTAAGATGACTATGGTTACTTCTATTTTTTATGTTGTAGCCACGCCATAGGGTCTGTTCCTTAGAACAGTCAACAGTAGCAACTTGTTTATTTATAAATACTAATTTGATTAGCAGCAGGCTTTAGTATTGTAATGCAAACAACTCAAGAGAGAAACAGTTAGGAAGGTCTAATGGGCTTGATGATACGAAATTATGTAATTTCCAAAAATGAATCAAATTTTACTATCCTATCAAGGTTGCTAGTAACAATACCGAACGAAATACCTGAAGTATTCTTTTCAAAGACACTCTAAAAAGTAAATTTTTACACATAAAAATGTTATAAATTGTTTATATGTAATTATTTTTCAAGTTTTTTTGTTCAATACTTTTATATGGAGAAAATAAGAGGAACGAAAAAAATACAACACATACAACGTAATCTATGTAAAAGAAATACATTGAAAACTTAACTCGACAACGAAATAGGTTTTTTTTATTGTACCCTTGAATCCTGCAGGAAAATGCTGAAGTTCTGCTAATTTTACCAAAAATCATTTCTATTAAAATATAAAAATTGAAGTCTTATAATACAGTTTGTTAATTTAATCTTATTTGTTAGATTAAGATTATTGAACATTACCTCAACATCCATTTTTATTATTCATTATAAATGTACAATGTGATTGTAGTTATTTCATTTAACCAATTTTAGTTTATTTGTATTTTCAGGTATATGTAGACATGTATGAAAGATCTAAAGAAAAATATGCTGTGGAAATGTCAGAGTATAATATGAAGAAATAATTGATCTCAACTGTGCAATCCCATCTTCGTCATAAGAAATGGTGACAAATGACTGATATTCAAATAAGTATTACAGAAAATAAATTAGTCATTGCTGTTTTTATTAAAACAAAATATAAACATTGTATAGGATATTGTAAATATTAGCTTGTATAATATCAGTTTATAATATTGCCATGTGCTCTAACCATATTAGAAAATTTATCTACAAAAATTAAAGATGAAATATTGTATGTTGTGTTTTCACACTTTTTAGCACCTGAATGAATCCTTTTCCTTTCGAATAGCTGCCATAGCAGCGACTGCTTCTCCACAGCCACAGTGTTGTTGTATCGGCGACATATCAACTCTCATGAATGGATTGAACAGTTTCTCTTCAGCTATTGTTGAAGGCACCTGCAAAAATTATTTTTTCTAGGTAAGGCTTTGTATGTTCAGAAAATATTGGCTATAACACTGTTTATTATATTAATCTGATTAAAGAAATAATTTTGTGCCAGAAAATTTACTTTGGAAACAAAAACTGATAGTGTATAGAAAATCTTAAAATTTGCCGTCAATTCGAATTAATACATAACCTCACTCAAAAAAGAATACTGATAAAAAATACTACAATTATTCAATCAACTGAAGTCCAATATGGCTACTGGAGGGCATTTACAACGTAATTAATTATTAGCTATTAAAGAATAAAAATTGTTGAAATTATTAATAACATTATATTTGCTTTTTACTTAATATGAATTTCATTGACGTGAAGCAGGAAACAATTACCACAAACAAGTTGTTTATAATAATTTTTATGCTATTGATTGTTTAAAAAATATTATTTTGCAAATGTATATGGCAAATTTTTTTTTAATTTAAAAAAATATACTTACACAAGATAAAAATCAATTTCCAAATAAATATGTGAAAAGCAGTTGACTGTGATTAAAAGGGAGCAATAAAATTATAATATGTGAAAAACATTTCTTATCTGTTGAATTGTTGCTATCCTTGCTATTTGTCACACAAAAATTTTTTAACAGGTACCAAATTACATATTTCATTTTAATTACTTTATACAGGATGAGTCAATAGGGCGTAATTCTTCCATAACTTCTGACATGTTAAATCTACGGCTACGATTCAAGGTTTAGGTGACTTAAATGATGGAAGTGCATATTTTAAAATTAGTTTCGATTATACAGGGTGTTCCATTTTAGAGGTACATGACGCATCGCAATTTTATAAAATAGAAATACCCATTTTTACTTTCCCATACCTTATAGGTATAGGGTAAGTATTGAATTCATGAAAATTTTCGAAATCGAGATTTTAACGGAAATATCCGTTTTGGGTCTCTAGGAACCCAAAAAAGTGGTTTTTAAAAAATGTCTGTCTGTGGGTGGGTATGTACGTATGTACGTATGTACGTATGTACGTACGTATGTACGTATGTGACGCTCCTACAGCCGAAAGTATTGCTCGGATTTTGATGCGCTTTGGAATGCGGGGGTGTATCGAAAATTCATCGAAAAAATAAGCTTTTCAAAAAATCCGAAACCGGAAGCGGAAGTTACGCATGTTTTTTTGGTATCACTTTTTTCGTGATTACAATTTTGAAACTTTTATATAACGATAACGATAGAGGGTCATAAGACAAATCTGCTAGTTTTTTGCCGAACTCGCTAGCTTTAAAATGAAGGGCGCTATGATTTTTTGAAAATTTTGAGTTTAACGCCCAATTACTCGAAAACGGATGAATCGATTCAAATGATTTTATTTTCTGAATAGTATATGAAGGGTAAATTGAGGTGATATAAAAAGTTTTTTGAAAAATTATAAGGGGCCTAAATTACGAATTTTCAAAATTTTGGAAATTTTCAAAAAATTATTTCTCAAAAACTGCTCCAAGGATTTTTTTTAAACTTCATATGTCGATAGACCTCGCAAGGGGCTATCGATATGTTTTTTGAAGAACTCCGTAATTTTCCTGTGGCGCCCTCTACGAAGCTTGGAAGTTTGAAACTTCAAACTCCTTTAATTAATAAACGAAAAAAGATAGGAGGCTGGGGTTTTCACTGAATCGCTCAGTACGTAATGGAGCATATGAATATCCAAAGAAATATTACACTCGTGGATATATGTAAGCGCACCGGCCCCCTCCCCCTCTTTTTTAGAAAAATATTTTTTTTATTCTAACGGTTGTTATTTGTTTGCGTCAAAGAATCTTTTTCCGCGAAAATAAAAAAATCGATTTTTTATGCCCTACAAAATATAATTTCCAGGGACTTAGAAATTTTACCTCGGTAGCAATAGCGATCGGTACTAGTTAGACCGCGCGACGGCCTAGCGGTACGGACAGCCCCGCGCACTTTGGTTCAGAACCATTGCCATACTGTCGCGCTACATTCATTTCTTTAACCGGTATTACAACAACAAGTTATAAATTATTTATCAAAATTTTGTATTTAATACTTAATTTTTGAAATCGAGATTTTAACGGAAATATCCGTTTTGGGTCTCTAGGAATCCAAAAAAGTGGTTTTTAAAAAATGTCTGTCTGTTATAAAATCACAGCAAACTCAATTTGCAGTCACAATATCACGTATATAGTAGAGAATGAAGTATGCCTGGTTGCATATTAAAAGGAAATTAAGGGCACCGCAGATATTTGGCGGGACTTCTTACAAGCCTTGTAAGTCTATTCGTTACGAGGCGAGGTTTTAGGATAGCGCTTGAACAACCGTTTTCAGGAAAATAACTCTACTGTTGAATAAAGATGATATGAACAGTTTCCAGTATGGGAAAGTCCAGGGAGGCAGTCGCGTCCACTTATTTACCCTTAACATGGTATACAATAATTATATATTAGCATTATTATTATGCGACGTTACAGGTTGTAAAGATCATAATTAATTACATATGAATTCATTCTTCTTCTTAGCGTTGCCGTCTTCGTCATTGAAGATTGGCAACAAAATACTTTCTGTTCTTGGCTGTTCTAATTAGTGAATTTCATTCCTGTCCAATCCCGAATGTTCTTGAGCCACGAGCACTTCCTTCTACCTGGTCCTGTCTTCCCTTCTATTTTTCCTTCCATAAGTAGTTGTAAAAGTTCATATTTGTTGTTACGGTGAACGTGTCCAAGGGAAGACGTTTTTCATTTTTTTACCGTACCTAATAGTTCTCTATCCCTTTCCCTTTCTTCTTAATACTTCTTCGTTTGTGACATGATCCATCCATGATATACGAAGCATGCGTCGGAATATCCAGAACTCAAATACCTGTAGTTTCGTTTCTATATTCTTTCTCATAGTCCATGTCTCTACACCGTAGAGCAACGTTGAATATATATATATATATATATATAACATTGAACGAAACGGTAACGTGTGTTAACGTTTAGGCTACGATTTGTTAACAACTTCTGCATGTTCATGTAGATTGTTCTCGCTATCTCTATTCGAGTTCGTACCTCTAAATCAGGGTCTAAGTCTTCTGTTAGCCAGCATCCAAGGTATTTAAATCTAGGAACTCTTTCAAATGCGTGTGCCGTCTACTACAATATCGGCTAGGACATTCGGATTTTTACTAAATATCATTATCTTTGTTTTCCTACGGCCTCTCCTTCCGCTACGATTGCATCCATTAATAAATAACTCGGCCAATGTTTGCACGAATAGCTTAAAATTTAATATGCAAATTTAGATGATATAAGTTCAATTTTTCGTCAAATTTCATCAAAATTAGTGAACAAGGGGTGCGTCATCTGGGAGGGTCAGGTCATACTTTAATTGTTTTTTCATATTTTAGTTGATTTTTATGAAGCAACAGTATGAAATTCATATTTGACATACAAAAATATAGGAAAAATTTACAACCGATTTCAAGATAATTAGACTCTTATGTTATCCTTTCACCTAAGCGTTTAAGTGTTTAAACTTGAGTCAATGCCTGGAAATAAAAAAAAAATATTTGTTAGCTGATTACCGCCAAGAGAGTGCTTTTATTTCTTTTTCGTTTGGTGGCTGTGTATGCGTAACGAAGCATTTGCGGACATATGTTTTTAGGAACTTTTTTCTATTTTTGGCGATAGAATACGCCCTCAAAGTTTGTACCTACAATTTAGAGACAACCAGCATGTAGAAATTTAAAATTGAAGTTATATGCATAAAATGACTTAACTCTCTGACCAAATTGGAGGGATATATGTTTAGGAAAATGTCAAATTAGAATTTCTCTAAAAGCAATAGTATATTGTCTATATAATATTTTTAGTTCTTATCTTGTCCTAGATTATTAGACACTAAGTGACGCAACTGAAGATACATAGATTTTTTTGCTGTATATTGCACAACTGTCAAAATTCTTAGAATGGTTGGTCGTTTCAGCATTGTCTGTCCCCAAATGGTAAAAATATATAAGGTTGTTTTATAATGCTCAGGTTACGGCACAAGTTCATGATACTTTGTCGGTCCGATTCTACACCCCGAGGGATATTGAAGAAAAGAAGAAAAGGCAAGTAATAACAGAAGCGGCTCGTTCTTTCGTCACATTCTCTACCCACCCTTGAATGTGAGCACATGCCGTTCTCCAGGAAGTTGTTTTTCATTTCGAGTCAAACAGAATGACAGGTTTGTTTGATGGACGTCCCAACAGTGCTTTGTGTTTACACGAATCTTACAAAATTTTAAACGGTGCTTTTAGGCAAATTAGTTTTACCTGTGTTTGCATTCGGAGGTAGAAATAGCAGGTACATTACGAACCTCTTGAAATGGAAGGTGTTAAAATGCAAAGCAAACTCTTGAATGCTATGATGAGGCTAACAGAAGGAGCGAATATTTCCCCGAATCTACAATTTTTATGATGCAAAGTAAATTTACCGTAAAAGCAAAATAGGATAAAAGCTACTTCTGGTCCATAAAGCGAGGGAGGGTGCGCTGTTAAGCAATAAAAGAAGGGTGGCGCCACGAGTTATTGTCTGGCCTTTTGTTCCGCATTTTTAAACATAAGTATAAAACCATCACTACGGTTGGGCAGCCGAACTAATAAAATTAGTATGCGCCACAAATCACGTAGAAAATGTTAACGATATTAGGTTCAATTTGTCAGGACGCTCACGCCGATGTCTGCGTGTAAGTTCGCTTTTTGAATGCTTAAGTATTATTTGCCATTTGCACACATTAATGTCTACATTTGTGTTAATTTTGGAAACCTTGAACTGTTAATAAAAAAATTCTAGTACCTACTACACGCGTGCATTGTGATATGCGATACAAAAAAAACGAAACACTTCAAGCGGATATTGCCACACATTAAACAGTTTCTGCTTATTTCCAATTGTATATGTGTGTTCTTCCTGTCGATTAATTTTGGTTGTCGACAATAAAACGTAGGCAAAAGTGTGTTGTAATATTTGTGTAGATACTGCAACAACTGATCGCCAGTGTGGTCCATTGGTTAGAGCGCTGGACTGCAATGCGGAAGGTCGGGAGTTCAAATCCCCTAATCGATACCTGACGGGCGGCCTACCTAGTCGCTTTAAATCGTTGGGTACCTGCGTTCGAACGAACAAGGGGAATAATGCGGTTGTCGACTGTGTGATGCTCAACATATCACCACATGTCATTAATTTGGCACGCGACAGCCGGGTGTGAGAACAAGGATACGAGAATTCAGACTTTCCGTCTTGCAGGTCAAACCCCTTCATGGGGGTGGAGTCTCACCATTATTATTATTACTGCCAGTGGCGCCTCGCGAGTAAAAAAATAGGTGAAGGTGAAGGTGAAGTGCTATTAAAATAACCCTAATAATAACAAATAGAAAAAATATAATTCAATGTCAATTTACCTAGTTTTTGTAGACCAAGTCTATTCTTCTGTCCTTTATTGCAGCAAAATTGTTCATCATGTCTTCGTAAAATGCTTCATTTGTTATTACATGTAATAAGAGTTCTTTTTGAATTGAAATATTTGCCAAAGAAGAAAGCCTATCTGCGATACTGAATTTAAGTAGGTTTTCATTCGTCTAAGGCAAGAAAAGCTTCTTTCCACTGATGCACTTGTCGACGGAATAGTTAATATGAGGCAAAATAATTTGTAGGTCGGTAAAAAATTTTTGGTTCTCATTGAGATTTTCTAGTAATTCTTGGTTCTGTAGATTACGGTAACTTTCATCGGCATAAAGAAGATTTAATTCGTTTTTAAGACGCTAACTTTTTGCAAATATTTTGCCATGAAACTGATCCAAACTTTCAAATGCTTTAGACGGAAAACACAAATCATATTGTTCGAATTTCCGATTTCATAGTATCAGCCAAAGACATGAATTGTAACTTATGGCAGTCTTGAAACCTTACTTCTATTTCCATTACAATATGATCCAGTACTTCATAAAACAAAATTTTATATTTTCTTGTAATGTCATTATTTGTAAGGCTAGCTAGCGTATTCCCACTTAGGGCGCTTAGAAATATCGATTTGTGTTGTTTCTATTTCCTTAGTCTTTTCGAAGAGTGTATCAAAGAAATCGTCATTCCTTTTCCTCTTTAATAGTTCAATAGTTCTATTCATTTTTGTAACACCAATGATTTCTTTTGAAGAACATCAAACAATATGTCAGTGAAAGAGAACAAATATCATTAAATATTACAGTTAAAAATATGAATTCAAAATAGTTGAAATCGTTTACAAACCGACGGTCAAACCCGACCATGCAGTTCAGCGGCTGATTACGACTGAACTCTTCACTTGGGCGATCCGCCATGAACGAATTGTAGATATTGACGTAGGCGCTACCATGGCAACGAAGGTATAAGTGCAAAATTAAAATACGTTTGAGGCTGACTCTTCACTACAATTACACGAGTGTTGTAGGTAAAATTTTTTATGGTCACTGTTTTCACGCTCGACGGACTGCATCTAAAATTTAAATTTTAAATACAAAGGGACCTACAAAAATGTAACGTGTTTGTTTTCACTAAGCTTATTGTATATACGAGTATGAATGCCGTAAATAAACGACTCCTAATAGGTGTAAGGCCGATAAATAATTTGTTATGTAATTTAAATAAATATTCGCAAAAGGAATGAATATTTTAGGTGAAGAGGCACTTCACCTACTTCACTTGGCGAGCCGCCACTGATTACTGCAACAACTAAATTTTATAATCCAAAGAAAACCAATTTAAATGTAAAAATAGTGGTTGTGTATGTACCAGTATCATCTTGTCCGCGTGCGGAAAAATGTCCCCTGCTAACTGCCCTTAATATACAGTACGTGCAATGTGAAGTATTGAATATGACGTCTAAATACTGAGGGGTTTATAAATAATCGTTTTCGTATTGGTATCTTCTGTTTACGTACGTTTTATACCTGACGACATTATTTTGTAATATTTATGTTTCCACGATATTAGTAAATAATAAGCACGGTTTTATACAGGATTTTCCTAATACAAGAAGATATCACAATCCCTCTCTTCATTTTTAAATATCTTGTCTTTAACTATAGGTAATACTAGCAAAATATTGGAGAAATTGAATCTTGAAGCTATGGAGCGTAAGAAAAAATTCAATTGAAAAGAACTCCCAATAATTCTATATGTATTTTATAATGACAAAATAGTTTGTTCAAAAAGAAACACTATCAGGAAAGCATCCCCAACTTCTGCTTCGTGTATCCGATTTTTCTCAAAAGTGTAGTGTTTCATCAAAATTCGAGGGCCTGTTTTACTGGCAGAGAATTAGACTTAAAATTTGCCAAAATGTTTTATCGGCATTTCTTTACCTTTTCTTCACGCGACCCAACCTATGTGTTTGTAGTGGTACCTATCGGGACCCAAATGTTTATAATGTACAATTTATAAATACATTTTTATTTCAAACGAATTTCGATTTATAACAAATACTTCCATTTTAATTTTTGTTGAAAAATGTAAGACTAACGATTTTAAATACAACGCGCTGTTTTAAAATTATAAAAATCTCTTAAATAGTTTGACTTATATTTATCAAAAACTCTTACACAACAAGATAATATTTAATGGCTTCGTTGTTGTTCTTTATCTTCAATTAATTTTTATTTCGAAAGAATTAGTTAATTCTATATTCATTGTTGAACTTATGTCGAGTTAATTTGTAAACTTATTTTTCATAACAACAATTGTTCAAAATCCAAATAAGTTGTTCCAAATGGAAGTAACAATATTATTGGCTTTTTACTCACAGTCGGATAGTCTTCATTTCTAACCAAAACTTAGGTAAATTATTCTGGTTTAAGCTTTATTTCGAAACTCTTGTATATTCATATATGAATATAATGATGTAATGAATAAATTGATAATTCAGTTAAATTTTCTTCTTTTGATTGGGTTGAATTATTTGATTGATATTCTGAAAAGGATTTATTAGCCACATATTGCCCAAACGAATATTTCCTGTAGGTGGGAAATATTGTATGACATTTTCTTACGATTTTAGTAAATGGTTTTGTATAACTTGACGTTTATCCAAAATTTCCTTCCAGGAAGTTATCATGTTCTCCTCAATGATCTGTAAGAATTATGGAAATATATTAAGACAATTCTTTTAACTGTGTTCACCCAAAGGTCAAGTTTTCTAACAAGAGCTTCTATTTTAACATAACAAATGAAAGGATTGGTCTATTTTCTTGCATTAACAAATTGAAACCGTTCATTAACGAAAATATGTCAGCTGGATAGGCAACTTGAGCAAACCACAAATTACTTTTACAATATTCACTTAATGTTGACTTCTGGTCATTTAAAAATACTTCAATTTTGAGAAACGCTGGTTTAGATGGCTTCAGAGACGAGATTTCTAAATAAAGCAACAAAAATTCAAACTTTTGCAGACCTGTATCACATCACAAATTGGAATTTAAATCCTTGAGGCTACATTTGAAAAACATTTCTGATAATCCTTAGGGCGATTTTAAGAATTATTATTCTCAAAAAATTTAAGCACACTGTAGGTCATTCTAAAGCCTTTAGAGCAGTTAAATAACTTTAGGATGCTTATGTATTGGATTAATAATTTTCGAGTAAAAGAACATTAAACGCGATAATTTGTTAATAAAAAGTTACTAAATTTGTCTTTCACGCCTCTACCGAGTCTATCAAATCGTACTTTTGATACTATTTTTTTTATTTGGAAAGCTTTTGAAACGTATTATTGATACGTGACAACCCAAATAATGATTTTTAAAATCAACCTGCAAAGCTTCGAAATTTAAAAAAATCATAGCCTCAATTTTGAAGCAAGAACGTATGGCAAAAACATTGACGAACTGTAATTGGGCTTGTATTTCCCTTCTACAACAAACTTGATTGTGTATAAAAAATATTAGATTATAAATTTAACATAATGTAGTAACGAAACGTGCATAGATAGGTGTATTTATGTCTTAATGCACAATACATAGTATAGTGCAAATTTCAATGTGAGAACATATTTTTTTATCAATTCCTCTTTTACCTTACGGTGTCCAGGTTGCCATTCATACTTTTGGGATTTATTGAAGGTGGTGGGTTTCGTTTTCGATTCACGCCCCCCCCCCCCTCAATTGTAAAAACAATATTTTAAAATAAATGAAGATAATCTTGTACGATTGCGGACGAAAAATAAATATTTCAGGATATACTGCCTTTCCAATCATTTGCATACTACTTTATAATCGTCTGTGTCAGACTGCTTGGATATCAGTGACAGGGAAGTCAAGATCTTTGATTAGGTACAATATGTAATTGATATTTTCAGTTTCTTGAAATCTTCTAGAAAGCTATTCAGTGAACTGTTGTATACTATAGATATTTTTTAGATACGTTATAGACCATTTGTATGGTTTTACTCAAACAACCAATGCTATATACGGTATGTATCATAACATGTGGAATCGCATCAGCTCTTCAAAATAACAGAAAAACCTCCACTGAATACGTATAAAGAAAATTCTTAATTACAGAGTTACAGTACCTTTTGAGTGTTCAGTAGTTTGTTGAAACGATGTAACTGTCATATATTTTCAATGAAAGGTTTTCCTATATAGGTACATTCATCTGAGCATTTGTTTTATCGTTTTAATGTCCTGAATCCATTCCTGAAGAGGAATCCCCACATATTATGATTCACCCAGTGCTACGTTATACGTTGAAGATATAACATTTTATGTATTACATGTATGTGAACTATTTATGTATAAAGTACAAGTACAATTTTATTTATTTACTTAAAATTGCAGTCGCTCACTTTGAAAATCATTTTACAGGGGAACGTTACCTTTAACTACTAAATCACTATTTTCTTTCGACACATCATTTAAATGCGTAAAATATATAGTGCTTTCATAAAGTAGTGCATAAATTAGATAACACATTTTAGAAGGGTTTTCACAGAAAACCCTCGTACACGTCAACCTTATTTTTTATGAGTGCATATTTCGTGATAATTGTCATTATTCGATCGTCTTTTGTTTTCGCACTATGACGTCATCGACAATTTTATTAGATGACACCCCATACTTTTGTTCACGAATTAGTATACAGCACATTTTTCTGAGAACGGCATTGTCAAAAACGTATAATCAGTCCCAAAGTTTCAAAAATGTATGGTAAAGTGATTAGAATATCCCAATAATAATTTAAAAGAAGACGGTTTTGACAGTTGTTTGGAGTTATTTTGTGAAAGAATGCATTTGTTATCTTTTGTTTGTCAAAAGTAGTGTATTTGAAGTGTTTATTGTGTAGTAACTTTGTCATTTTATAAAAAATGGTTAAATTAACTGAACGAGAAAGAATTGAAATTCTTTGCATGATCGGATTTGAAAACAGGATGCGCACCCAAAAAGAAGTAGTTGAATTGTTCAAGGCAACTCATCCTGATTGGCAATCCATTAGCCAAAGCATGGTAAGCAAAGTTGAGTTTAAATACCGTGAATTTTGACATGTTCGTGATCTTGCTAAATCTGGTCGACCAACACCACCAGAAAACGATGAGCTTAATGTTTTGTTGGCAGTGCACGAAAATCATCACTCAACACTTAACCAATTGGCTTCTGATTTCAGTATGGCAGCGTCTACAGTCTATAAAATTATACCATCCTTATAAGGTATGCCTTATCCATGAGCTGTCTGAAGACGACTTTAATCGGCGAAATCACTTCTGCGAGCAAATGCAACAGCAATGCAATACTGATAATAATTTCGTAAAAAACATAATTTTTTCTGACGAAGCTACCTTTGTTTTGAACGGCCATCTCAATAGGCAAAACTACCGTTATTGGGCTACCGATGGATGATGGAGTATCGCACTCAATATCCCCAGAAAGTGAATGTGTGGCGCGGCATAAACAACGGATGAATTCTGTGTATCTATTTCTTTGACGTTAACCTAACCGGTGCAAATTATTTGAATTTTCGTCGACATGACCTTATTCCTGCACTAATAGCTTTGTATCCAGATCTAGAGGAACCTGATCTTCCCAGAAATGACTTTTTCCTTCAACAAGACGGTGCACCTCCTCATTATGCAGTACCTGTCCGTGCTAATTTAGATGAGGTGTTCCCGCATCGTTGGATAGGAAGAAGGGGGCCGATTGAGTGGCCAACCAGGTCGCCAGATTTTACACTCCTAGATTACTTTTTGTGGGGATACTTAAAAAATAAGTGTACGTTAGTAGGCCGGAGAATTTAGAAGATTTAAAAGCAAGAATTCGTCACGAGATACAACGTATACCTCCTGAAGTTATTCACAATGTTCAAAAAGAATTTATTCATCGTCTTGGCCACTGTCAGGAAGTCAACGGTGCACAATTTGAACATTTAATTTAGTTGTTTTTTGAATTTAAGCATGGCCTTAACTTAGCATTTTGAAATACATAGTAACATTGTTTTAAAAAAATTTTTTTGTTAACTCCCTGTATGTATTAATCCGATTTTAAAAAATGCCCCATCAATAATAAAACTTGACCGGTTCCAGTGTTAAACATGTTGATGTCAAAAGCGTCTTTTTTTCGATCGCCTACTTGAAAATTATTATTGGTATACTCTAATTATTACTTTATCATACATTTATGAAACTTTGGGACTGATTATTTCGAAAACTTTCCTCTTCAAGGTCATATGTTTTTGATAATGTCGTACGCAGAAAAATGTGCTGTATCCAAATTCGTGAACAAAAGTATGGGGTGCCGTTTAAAAAAATTGTCGATGACGTCATAGTGCGAAAACAAAAGACGATCGAAAAATGACAATTATAAGGAAAGATGCACTCATAAAAAATAAGGTTGACGAATCCCAGGATTTTCTGTGAAAACCCTTCTAAAATGTTTTATCGAATTTATCCACTACTTTACGAAAGCGTTGTATGTAATAACTCCTCTTATATCCGCCTGTTGTATCAATTTTAGTAGTTTGTATGATCAACCTGAACTAGCCTGTATAACTAGCTTCGTTCATATAGGAAAGAAAATTGCAACCCTTGGCAAGGTTTATGACGTAATTTTCGTGTTTCAATACATAAGATGACGGCACGTTCAAACTAAATTATTTCCAGTCGTTGTATCTAGTATATAAAGTTATTTTTTTCTACTTAAAAAAATGGACACAATTTTCCCACTGTAATTAGCTAAACGGTTGCAATTGCCCAGTCAACAATGAATGGCACCAAAACCAAACATTCCGGTACGTGGTGGCCAAGAAAAGAAGCCTGTTGACCCGAGGCGCTAAATATTAGAAGCTCGAGTGTCTCTTGTGGCATCAACATTGGTATTGGTGTTCTGGTAGTTGACGCGCTGTGTGGTATATCCTGCAGATTTCTGACGGAAAAAACGTTAATTATGAGCTGGGATTTTAAATCGGTTACCAGTGGAAGTGGAACTTTTAATTATATGTGTAATTCTCTGCACGTGTTGTTGGAACGTGAATGTTCGTTTGTGCCTTTCGATAATTGTGCTAATTGTTAAACAAGTGTGATATTAGAATTGTGTTGAACAGTTTGCTGTTAAGGATTGGTTTTTTCGGAAACGGTAAGGAAATTAATGGTTTCCTCAGTAACAGTTTACGACTGAAAATGATATAACCACTACGATGTTCGTAGAAAAATGCAATTTCGGAGAGATTTATACATATAAAAATAACCAGAAAAATAATGTTTGAATTTTTTCTTAAAATTGGTTCATTAAAAACTTTTTTAAATAATTGCTTTTCTAGTGTAAAGTAAAAGGTTTTGACAATGATTCGTCTTTAACTAATAATTCCACGTCAACCTTACGAGCAAATAGTTCTTATGTTGAGCCAAATATTAATGTACTTCCCAAAGTCAAATTTTTGAATCTCTAATTACAATTTTAAAATTTCCATTTTTATTTTAACCTCAAACCTTAAGATAAATGCGAGATTTACACTACTAGAAGACTTTACAAAAGTACCTGACGTAAACAGTTAAAATTTCTTAGAACTACAAAGGCATTAAGTTTGAGGTAGGCATTTTTGGGTAGTATTTGGAAAGTCCGAACCTTTTATGACAACACAGTTATTATCGCCGTTGTATGACCAGAATGCACATAATATTGACATTCTTATCTCTTTGAAAATGTTAAACCTACATTATATTTGTCTTTAGTAGACTTCTAATCTCCTATTCGTATCTTCCTGGCTTGGCAGTGAAATGCACGTAATTTTGTAATTAAAAGTTCAAGTTCGAAATCATCTCCATAATCTGCCACAGATGCAAACGGTCACGTGCGTATGGCTGTCAATCATCAATAAGTGCATAATTAGTAACTTACAAAGGCAAGTTCAAGTAGATGCAATTGCATTTCTGTGTTTATGGTGAAGTTGGGCAAGGGAACTCGTTAGTATTCATGGATGCTAATTTAAAGGTATTTAGACAGTCATTAGAAGAACATTATTTTTGTTGTAACATACAGTCGGTTATAGCGAATACCTATTACAACGAATATCCTGCTGTAATGAACACATCAATGAGGTTTTAGCAAAATATGTTATATAATTGCGTTTACAACGAATTATGTTGTATCTTTTTGAAAGTTTATTTACGTCGCTTCCTTTGTAAATACTTACTACGTTTACAACAAAGAGTAAATTACTATTTTTAGAATTTTCAACGTTAAGTTAGAAAGGTATTTTACGAAATTGTGTATTTTATTTGTAGGCAAGACTCCCGCAATTGTAAATGCGTTAGAATTAATAATGTTTTAGCTGCGCGTCGACTGGAAAATTCTAGTAATTTGGATTTTCTAAATAGTACGAACATGCGTATTTAGTGCCGTGCAAAAATATTTGAGGTTCTCAAGAAACAAAATGGAGATAGCTTCTAAAAATCTGTCATATGTAGGCTAACTGATAGAAAAAATTAAGTCAAGTTACTAACTACTGTCCAACTATGTTATAAGGAGACCTTTAAAACTATACATATTTGTTGTTGTATCCGTTAAACGTAATGTTTATGAAAAATAATTGTTATTAAAACTTAGAATGCTATGCATCAACAAAAATGCATTTTCACGTCAAAATACGTCAAACATGTAGTTATTTTTGTGCTTCAAATCCCATCTCCTTGACATTATGCCTAAGAATATTTTTAGTACAAAATTTTATGGCTTTAAAAAATTTGATGTTAATCTCCGCGCAATAGTGTCAGTTCCAGAAAATTATGAAACGTAAATACTAATTGATTATTTTGTTTTTTATTATTCACCATAGTCGGGTTTCGTCTTATTTGACGAGTGCGAAGTCCGCACTCAGGTAAAATAACCGGTTGAACTAAGATGGGCGGCCACGTGCTCAAGAAACCAGTGACCAAAAACAAGTGTCAAATTAAATGTAAAATGTCTTCATCTGAAAAGTAACATTAGGAATCACCTGTTTTGGAACCATTGAACACTGCTATCTCTTTTTGATTCACAAGTCACCGTAGTGCATTTCATAAACTTTAGAGCGGCAATCTACAACACTTGCGCTGTAATAGCCTATACGAACTAAGGAGCTAGAAAGAGAGCAATATAACTAGACAAGTGTTGTGGTGGTTCGTACTGCGAAAGGCCACGCGTCAAATAAGATGACAGTCGACTACATCACCGTTGTCCACTTCACTGTTAATATCATCATCACTATCTGCAATATTTATATTTAGAATAAATATATACCTAATAATTGCTTACTGGTGCATATTGCATACTATTGAATAGGTTTTAAAAGCTACTGACATTACTTGCCTACCTGAATAAATTGCATACCTAAATTATGCAGTACCTAATTTATTTGATTTGTTATAAGGATAGAAGGGCAACTGCAATATTTAATAACTATTAGCAGGATCACATGTGACGTAATTTTTCAACCAATATCTTCTACAAATACTCTTAAGATATCCTACGAGAATATAGGACAACTATTTAACGTATAAGTTATACTTTAGCCGTTTAGCGATTTTGCTAAGCAGAAAGTTAATACGTTACTATTGAATACGACTACGAATATCTTATTACGTAAAAACTAAAATCTGTAATCCAAGATTTGTTTTGACTTCTGATTTTATTTATTTAAGTTAACTTACAATATTAGACTGTTACTCATACCTAGAACTGGCAACATGGGAGAACCAAGTCCCATAAGGTTAGCATTGCTCTGTCTTGCCTGTACCTGTACTCTCAACCTGGAATTCACTATAGGTGCAGATTCAGATACATTCAGTTATTATTAGGTAGATCTAAATGTAGTAACTACATTACTACTAACTACAACTATATCTACATAAAGATCAAAGATACTTAAAAAATATCTACATCCTTTGTAAATCCTTCCACGATTCGCAGTTTCACCTAAATTCTTCTATTTATTTTGTTATATTTATTCATACTAATAGTACACAGAAATACTAGAACATATCGCAAATGTTAGTGTTTTTTTAATATTATAATTTTAGGTTATGCATTATGATTAGCGAAACGTCAGCATCATTCAATTCCACGACGACGCGGTCTATCCCGAAAAGACGATTTTATTACAATTTTAGATCTAAAAAACATTGAGGTACTGTCGACACAGTCATTTCTTGTCGCACTGCCATACAATTTTGTCAGGTTTACCATTTAAAATAAGTGAAGTTTCCATTAACTCAGTTTCGTCGGTCATCATTACACTAACAAGTGGTACACGCACAAGGCAAGAATACCGATTTTACAAATAAATGTTGTCTTTGTCCTAAGTAAAGATAAATATATTACCTTGTTTTAATTCATAAAGCTACCCATTAAAAACTACTTGTTTATGTTATTGTCTGTAACCGGAATTAGAAAATTCAAAACAAATATTAACGTCAGAATAAGCGTCAGTATTTAATCATAATATTAAGAATTCGCAAGAAATTATAAAATAAATGGATTAGTTAATTTTTAGAAAGTACGAAAGATCCATTAAAATGTGACCTAGATACAGATTCAAGAGCCTCGAGTACAAAAAAGATCTAGATGTAGATCCAAGTATCTATATTACGAGGCTTGTTCAACTGAAACCCATCTTTTATCAACTTTGCCTTGAAAACAAATGCAATAATGCAAATAAGGTTTGTCCCTGTTAGTAGTGTTTGTAAGCAACACATTAGTAAGTTTCTGGCGTTTGAATTTAATTCTGGCTTTTAAAACTTCGGTTTTGAAATGGTGTTGGTGGTTGAAAATCCATCCAAGTTTGATCAGCGTGCGGTTCTACAATATTTATGTGCTGAGGGTGTGCAGCCATTGCAGATTCATAAGCGAATGCAAGCAGTGTATGGAAATGCATGTATTGCGTACCCAACTGTAAAGGAATGGAGCCGAAAATTTAAGAATGGAAAAGAGGAGACTATGGGTGAGCCGCGACCAGGTGCACGGTATACAGCATTAACAGAAAACAACATGGCGTGTGTGGAAGGCCGTATTAGAGAAAATCGTCGAATTTCAATGGAAGAAATTTCTGAATTTCTTGATGCATGTATAGGATCTGTCCATAGTATTGTTCGTAATCTGGGTTACAGCAAAGTTTGTTTGCAATGGATTCCTCGCCTCTTGTCAAATGAACAAAAATGTTGCAAAAGGGCTTATCTCTGCAACAGCTCACAGACTAAATATGGTGATGACTTTCTTCTGTCAATAGTTGCTGGTGACGAAACTTGGTGCCATTACTACGAGCCATCCAGGAAGTTATCGTCGATGCAGTGGAAACATTCATGTTCACCGCCACCGAAGAAGTTTACAGCACAACCTTCTGCAGGCAAGGTAATCTTAACATTTCTTTCGACCATGAAGGATCCTTGTCGGCAGAGTTTAAGGACTCTAGAGTAAATGTCAATGCTAATATGCACAATGAAACTTTAAACAAGCTTCATCAAGCAATAAGACGGAAACGATCAGGAAAACTTGCGCGTGGGGTCATTTTACTGCAGGACAATGCTAGGCCTCATATTGTTAATGTCGCAAAACAAAATCTTCAACGAAGGAAATGGAAGGTTTTAGAGCATCCATCGTATATCCCGGATCTATCGCCTTGCGAATTCCATATTTTTGGACCGCTGAAAAAGGCGTTAGAAGGTCGACATTTCGAGTCTGACGCAGAAGTACAGATAGCTGTGAAAGACTTCTTCAATCAGCAGCCACAAGAATTCTATGAGCAGAGTATATGTACTTAATACTTCTACAATATATTCGTGATGATTGCTGAAGCTTAACCTAACTATAGTGAATGCATATAAGATGTATTTAATTGGTTTAACTATCTCATAACTTTTGAAAGTGATTTCGAAAAGTATTAGAAATTAGATTTCACGCGTTAGAATTACAAAATGTTTACCTCCGTTTGTATATTATATATTCTAAGATTATGTTGATAGAAGTGCACGTGCAGGCGTCCACGTGGTTAGTCGTACAAATTTTTATCAGCTACTCTTCGCATTCATCATTTTTCGAAGGTCTTCGTGACCGCTGGCGCGTGCATTGACAATTCTTAACATTCTTCTGGCGCCGACTTGAGCAATTGATCCCGAACGGCACTGAATCTATTGAAACCCACTTTAGTGACAACTCGAGTATTTATTCTTTACCTTCTCCTTGCTATAGTAAACAAGTATATACATACATATATACATGAATTGGATTTGCAAGACGAGTTTTGAATTTTAATTTTGATTTAGCTCTCGACTCGAGATTAACTTGAACTTAAGTGCTTAAGTGAAGTGTATAGTAGTTTACCTTTGCATTCGTACTCTTAAGATTCCTACGTGTTGCATTAGCAGATGCTTTCATCAAAAGATACAAAATGCGTTTCTGAGTTTTAATTTTATGAAACATTCTGTCTGTGTGTAACAGTCTTCACTTTTGTCTCCTAAATAGTATGTTTGGTTTTCATGAAGTTTGTAACTCTTGGTATTTATATGAACAATTCGTGGATAAGGTATTTAAATAAGCCTAAACGTACGTGAATATAAGTAGCATACAAGGATTTTTATATGGTTTGAGTGAGGAAGTTCAGTAGACACATATTCGTTAATAATCGTAAGCTAACTTACTTATGTAAAATACGCCCTTTACAAAGATTAATGTCGAAATACACAACTTTAGGTATAAAATTGCAGGAGAAACGAACAGAAGAGGCGCTTCACCTGGTAAACAGATGTACTTCAACGAAAGACTGTTATGGTTTTTAGGAACTGAACGGAGTTGTAAATTATGTATACGCCGCTTTCAAAATCCATGTTTTAGCACATAAAGCTGAATAATTTTTCTTTGAAATGTAAAACAGCAGTTGCTTGGGTGTTAGAATATTAAATACAAATTTTCAGAAATGTGTGCACATGAAAGTAGTGTTTACAAAAGTTAGAATTTTAAACCGAAAGCAACTTGGATTTGTTGACATTGCGATATTCTGAATTTACCGAGTGTCCTATTTAAAAACATGGTGAATTTTAACTATAGGAATCGTGGCAATAAGCAATTTTTGCTTCTTGATTATAATGATATTGATATTAAGATGTGCTTCACAAAAACTAAGCAAGAAGAACAAATTACTATTATTGATAAGCATTCCCTAATAGCATGTCATCAAAAAGTTTTCAAATTAGGGAGGATTATGAAGATTTTGCATGTCTAAGATATGTAAATGGTGCCAATTTAAACAACTTTTAAATTAAAATAATTTGTTCACCTGTCCAAATATGGTGGTTGATATTTGTTTGTTGCTGTTCGGTAAAAAAGTGTTTATTTTAATTTTATTTGAAAATGGTTTTTACTTTAGAGCAAAAATCGTTCATGGTTGAGTATTATTTTCTGACAGTTCAAAAAATTAATGGTGAGTCGACCTACTTCATTCCAGATTGTTCTGCAGAATGTCATGAACGATTTCCAGAAGTTGTGATCTAATATCAAGAATTTTATAATCAACTAACCAACTCGGTAAATTTATTTAGTGAAACCGATAGTGTTTCCAGGAAAGAAGCAACTGGTAGGTCTAAAAATTAACTGATGAGATTGTTTAAAATATAACACACTTAATCACCAACGCTACCTCAACTTCCCTCCGTTTCTAATCACAATCAGTTTCATACGGACTTCCACAACCATCTTAAAAAACATTTGCATGTTTCCATATCGAATAACTGTCGTGCACGAACTGTTACCACAAGATTTTTCACAAAGACGACATTACAGCTGCTAATTTTAAAACAATATCGATAACGCTGATTAATTGTACAAAACTTTCTGCTAGGATGAAACATGGTTCCACTTATCTAGATCCATCAGTTCCCAAAATATGAGATTGTGGAGCACGAAGAATCATCACATATTTACTGAAAAGTCACTACATCCACAGCAAGTTGGAGATTGGATAGGCCTTAGTAGGAGAAGATTGGTAGGACCAACTTTTTTTAATGGTACACTTTTAGACTGAAAAGACCAAGATACTCGCATTTAGAGGGCTAGAACACCTAAGAGCAAAAGTAGTACTCAATGATAAGCCCATAGAACAGAAAACAACCTTTAATTATCTGGGATACAACGTGCCATACATAACAAACTCCGATTTAGAGATGAAACTCAGCAAATTCCAATACACATGCGGAACGATAAGGAGAACATTTAAAAATTCGAATAAAAATACTCTGTTAAAACTATACAAAGTAATGGCGAGGCCAATGCTGCTAAATGGAAGCGAATGTTGGACGCTAACTCAAAGTCAAAGAAAAAGGATTCAAGCTGCAGAAATGAGGTTTTTAAGACCCACCGCTGGATACACGTGGGAGGACTTTAAAAGAAATGAAGACATATTAGCAGAACTTGAAATGACCAGTATCTTACAAGTAATTGACGAAAATAGACAAAATTGGCTTGACCATGTCCTTAGAATGGATAACCAGCGAATCCCCAGGTCCTTATACGAATACAGACCCGAAGGAAGACGAAGCAGAGGCAGGCCCAGAAGAAGATGGGCAGACCAATTTACATGAAGACGGAACAGGTCTACAAGGCCTACACCCTGAAGATGATGATGATGATGATGACTTTTAGCAGCCAGATATAAAGACGAACTTCTCCCGTTCATAAATCAGTTGCATGATGATCAGTTGCGGTATGGTTGTTTCCAACAAGATACTTTAAACCTCCTTACTGACTTATACGAAGAGCGAGTAATCAGCAGGGATACTCTTACTATATGGCCTTCAAGATCGTGCGATTTAACACCTAGAATTTTTTGTTCAGCTCCTCCTGAAAAATTCTATTTTCAAAACTCCGATTCATGATTTGGATGCACTTGCCCAAACAATTATAGAAACATGTGAGGGAATAAACTCTCCTCAGATTTGACAAAATGTTAGTAATGGTATAAGAAGAAGGGTCCGAAATTGTCTTTAGGAAAATGGAAGCCATTTCTTACACACCTTATAAGCGTTATATACTAAATACCATTACAATACTTTAATAATTGTCTCATTTTATTTACTTTTTGAAATGCGTTTTATTGCGACGAGATACGCTTTGAGGTTAAGTTCATTTTGCTTGTGTTTACATTCGATGGAATAAACACAAGGTACGGCCGTAACGTAGCATGACAGCTGCGACATGCCCTGTAGTACTCGCAGGACATCCTAATTTGAATACGTTTTGATCGGTCGTTATACGTCTGTACGAAACGAATACAGGGTGTGTATACATTAATGATAAGCTTTAAGTGGCGATGTTTTTCGTAAAATTCTTAGTCAAAAATCTTAATACTAAAATATTGTACCATGCTTCCTGTATTCTCGGTGACCATTTAAAAGAAATATACAATTGGCAACACTACACTCAACCAGGTGTTGTTACTATGCACGGTAACCAACTACTTGTAATAATAGCCTACTTCTACTGATTGCCGATGATCGTCTTCTAGTAAACATAGTTCCAGTCTTCATGGTATCGCGTGCATTACTCGCTCCAGTATTTCTGGTGTATTTCTAATACTGTTGCGTTAATTCTGTTTCTAACTTCGACAGCTTGCTGGAGGCATAACATAAATTTTATCTTTAATAAAGCTGCAAACAAAAACAGTCTATAGGATTGAGATCGAGTGATCTCGCATGTCATAAAATGGAACCACGGCGTCCAATCCATATGTTTGGGAAGTGTTCCTCCAACCCAACCATTCTCTTATATTACGGTCAAAATGAGCATGCATGTATATCATATTAGGTAGTATGTTCAACAAATTCAATAACTTGTTCCAAAACGTTGAGGTATTCATCGGTATTAAGACGATTTGGTAGGTAAATTGGTCTAACAACCCTGTGGTTTATTATTCCCAGCCATATATTAACGAAAAATATTTTTTGGTAACCGTATGCACGAAATTTGTGTACGCTTATTAAACACGCCATATCCAAAGAATACCTCTTAAGAAGTCATCGTTGTCACGAATTCTGTTAAAAATCGTGTTGCAAAAATTCAATCGCGATATGTGATCATTTTCATAGAGAGAGGCTGAACGTTGCAGACATATGAATAAAGAGAATTTTTCTCGTAGAACCCAATGTAATGTGTTGTCACCAGGAATATTTAATATTGCAGCTAATTGCCAGGTACTCACGGAGGGATCTTCGTGTGTTTCGTCTAAAATTTGCTCTTCCAGTTGTATTGTGCGTCTTTGCTTTGGTCGACCACGCACCGTTCGCATTTCTTTTGACAAACGAATCAGTTTCGCGAACACTTTGGTGCAGCCTTTGAAATACATTTCCTCGAGGATGGTTTCAGTTTGGAAAACGTGCTCGGTATTCTTGTTCAACCATATTACAATTTCCATTACAGAAACCGTATACCATGTACAATTGTACATATCGGCATACTCATTGAACGTAATGTTCATTATGAGTTAACAAGAACTAATAAAAACTATATAAATAATCAGAGATAACACAAAATCAAACAATTGGAATCAATTTGAGTTTATAGTAATGTCAAAATTTGACAATACTGTGGTGGGACTACAATGTTACAAAATGTATTTTTATGAAAATAAGTTAATAAAGAAATGTAAAAAAACTTTTGAGACAGAAAGACCACATTTACGGAAAACTGATATTCACAATTCTTCTTTCTTCTATCAACAAATGTCGATTAATAACGCATATTAAAAATCGGATGTTCAAACTTGTACAACATTTTAGTATTCGGAATTTCGTTTTGAGTAGTTTTTGAGATATATGCAAAAAGTACTTAACATTTAATGCGTTTTCTTAAGACACATATGATAAATATAAAAGAAATTGAAATTGAATATATGCATTTCGAAAACGACTCATTTCTGGACTTAACGCTTATTAAGACTTTTCGAATTATATTGAGCCATAGTATAAAGCCTTTAAAACTATTTACACTTTTATCAACACCCTATATAATATTAGATTAAAAAATCGTTTGCAAAGTTCTTTTGTATTATTTAATGTATGATCTAATACAATCAATTACTACCACTACTACTACTGTTTTTGGAAATAATATGTAAGTTTTATTTTTTAATTAGAACACTTTGTATATTTATGGCAAAGGCGTCTACATTGAATTCTACGTATCTTAAAGTAAGATAATTAAGGATTTCCTTTACAATTGGATAGGATAATTTAAATAACAGTTGGTACAGCAAAAAAGGATAATTTTGCTATGTTATTTTCGTATGTTAAACATTAACAAACATTAGGCTGGTAATTATCATAATTTAAATTTAAATTTTCATCCTCCTCGGAGTATTCGTAACGAAACCAATAAAAGTGGATTTTAGGTACCACTGATGAATTTGTTAGTTAAATTTTTTGTACTGACATACCGTTATATTATAACACTGACTTAAAGAAGATTATATAATGTAGGTACCGTTCTTTACTAAGAAATATACACTGCATTTAATTTAAAAATGTGAGATATTTTTCCTGGAAAACAGCAAGTCTTGAAAAATAATGATTATACCAAATCATTGACCGTTTTCTTGGTGAGGCTGTACACCCTATGAAGGTACCTTGTCTATAAGGCGGAAATTGCGTTCGAATAAATAACGGGTAATAATACAAATATTTAATAGACAAGAAATAATATCCAAATTTGATCGCTTGATGTTCATTGGTAGTGAATCCTTGAGTTACCATTTTTTTTTAAATTGGTCTACCCGTTTTTAGGTAACTGTGCAATAAACAAAAATTTCTAAAACTCCTGGAAAGTTTCCGGGGAGTGCTTTCACAATCAAAATGAACCATTTTGTAGACTTAAAACGGCTTGAGAAATATTTTATTGGATAATTTTGAGGTAAAAAATAATTTTTCTAGTTTGAAATTTCTGTTTAATACACGATTTTTAATAAACATAAAATAGCGAGGCGGCATGCTTGAGCATCAAACTTAAGAGAAAAGTGAAATTGTGAAATTATGGTTTTAATTCCATAACATCTACAAATTTTCATGGTTCTTTTTTCTGAAGATTTTTCTACAGTCTGTTACTACGGATGTTTAAGCGTTAAATTTTTATTGATATTTCGTGAAGCCAAATTAATTTTAAGTTAAATTTTATGCAATCTCATAATATTTTGAAACGCAATATGAACGACAGAAGTTCGGATTCTTCTAGCTTCCTACTCGGTTTATACATTTACTTAGATGTATTAGTTAATTAATCGTTTATTTACATATTGATGCCCTTCAAATCAATTAACGCCTTTAAAGAAGCGACCATTTAATATTTTCAATAGCGTTTTGGGTTAGGCTGCCCTAAAATTAGATGCCTTTCCCATGCTTAAATCGTATACTCCGGTTAAAATACAAAGCTACATAATCATAGAGATTTACAATTAGTTAACAGTTTAACACAAAATTGAAACCTACTCTATATGTCCTGCCTTTGGCGCCGCTACAATTATTGGCTATTTTTTAGTATCAAAAACTATAGCAATGGCGACCTCAGTCAAATATTCCACCATAAATCATAAATTTGGGTATCACCTAATGTTTCACCTGTATTTCAAAATCATTCTGTGTGAAAGCAAAATTGATCTATTTTTATTTTGAAATAGTAAAATCTTAATTTATTTGAATTATTGTTACTAAACTTGAAGTTTTGCTTATTCAAAGGTTCTCACCGTTATTTCCTTTCGATTTATTTTATTATTTTTGAGACAATTTAACTGTCGTGTTCTACTTTACTTTAAAAAAAGCTCGTGGGATATTTTAATTGTTTTGTTTATTGTTTAGTAACAAATAGGGTTTAGTAATAAGAAAACCTCTTCTGAAGCTTGTAAGTATCGATTGGTTGCGAGTATACATTACAAGAATGACATGCAACAGTATTTGAACTCGTACAGCAAACTATGTATTAACTGCAGAGCAACAGGTGAAATAAGCTCCTCTCTATTTATCGCATGATAAATGACTGTTTAACAATCGGCCAAACCGTGGAAATGCACGTTGCAACGCCTCTTCAAGAAGGCGTTGCAGCAGGAAAAGATACCGGTGCTGATTAATAAAGTGAAGTATGAAAGGCTTGTGTATAATTGCAGTAATTGCAACAATTATGCCTTTTCTTCGCTAATTTATAACTTTCTTCGGCGAGAAAAAACTCCGGGAGATTGCGCGACCCACGTTGTCTCGTAGGTGTCATCGTAAACCCCATATAAATTTATATCGCGCAACCACGACATACATACAAAAGGTACATCTCATTCTACAGGACCGTTCGCAATTCTCATAAAGCACCCGCACACGGGTTCTCTGAGACACAATCTTTATTGTTATTGCCCCATTACCGTACGTTTATGCTGGTTAACCTGAGTTTATTCAATTAACCCTTGGCAGTTTTAATTTCCCATCAAGTTTACCAACAGTCAGGTTTACAAATAAATATTTTACGATCAAACGTCTTTTTGCGCGCCCAAAAACAAAATGTTAAAATTTTTATTGCTTCACCTTCAGCTGATTTATATTACGATCTAATATAACAAAATAAAAAGATTTTATGCTTTTAATTTGCATTCTCTAACGATGCGAATCTTGGACGTGCCCCAAAATCAATGCGACTACAATCTGAGAAAGGAAAGAAATAATCAATCGTTTCCGAACATTTAAACCTTTATCTTTATAGCCCAATAAAATTAATAGTTATTTTGCAATAAACACGACTAACCTTCCGCGTTTTTTTAAGATGAGGTAACGACCCCAAAAACAAAATAAGTTGTTGTATTTAACAGGCAATTTATGTGCTTGTAAACTATAATTTTATTCCTGTCTTTGTACTACCACAACTTTTTGATGTATTCTTACGAATAGAGGCGTTTTGCGACAAATTTATTGCAAATAATATCAACCCACATGAATCCCACTACCCAGGGTTATTAGATTCTTAACGTTATTATATTGGCAGGATAGTAGGTGATAATTAAATGTTATACCCATATAATCAACCTAAACTACTGAATATTCACTGAAAAAATCTAAATTTATTACGGTACAGTCGCGATAATCCGAATTAAATGCCACTACGGGGTGTTCGGATTACCGGATTTTTGGAATTGACTTGATTTTAAAAAGAAGACCTTGTATTCGTTTTTTAATGTAGCACAATATATCTATCATATATTTAAAATAAGTATTGATTATTAAAATAATAAAATAAAATCTTAGTACGTGCATGTAATTGCAAAATCTGTAGCATATTTTATTTAAAATAGTCAAGAAATGTTGTTTGTTTTTGGTTAAAAATACGTACCTCTAAAGTCCTTTCTTGAATTTGTCTTTGCAGTAATATTTGATGAAAAGGAATTTCTTTTTCCAAGTTATACAACTTCCAAAATACTGAAAAACTTCTTTGTGTTTGACTAAATTTGTAGATCCAACCATATCATCATTGTCATCTACCACTTTGAAGAAATGGCGTATGGCGCCTGCATTATATTGTCTGTCAGATGTAATTACGTGTCGATGGTTCCCCTATTTGCCATTTAAAACTTGTATATGTGTAAATCCTTGACGACACTTACTCTGTAGCAAAATGAGGAGTGTGCATAAAATATTCGGAGAGCAAAGAAAACAACACAACATACCAACCACTCTAAAACAGATACCTACTAACAGATGACACAGAAAATGTCAAATATCAGCTATCTGAAAGAAACCAATTTATTTAATAAAATATAATTTATCGCTAACAGACAGTCGCTATCTAAGTATAGCGTATCCTTACATAAATTAATATAGTTATATGTATGTAAAAGTTCGAAATACTTCTGTTTTTTTTTCCTAAAAATAAAAAAAAAGGGGTTGCCTCATTTTTTTACTTCACCCACGTATACATATATTCTCTAGCTATTTTCAAAAGGATAATTATATTAATTTTCTGAAATTCCTGAAGGTCACTATAATCACATTTAATCTTCAAAACTTCGTTGATCAAAGTAAACGAGTCGGTCTCATTTTATAGTGGAGATCGTAATTGTTCATGATTTAAAATAACTGTCAAACTTGTAAACTATTAAATGGTTTTCATTTATAAATTTTCGTAGATCATAAAGTGTGGAACTTTGTAACTATTGATTACTTGTCAATTTATCGTATTTTGAATATGAACTATGACAAAACTGTAGGGGAGTATAGGAGCTAGATACTACTAGGGCTGAGCAAAGAATTGATATTTACTTAAAGTATAATTATTTTGATTGGTGTAGTATGTATAGGTAGATATCAGCATTGAAATATCGAAAATATTGACAGTATCCAAGTATTGAACGTATCCAAATATCGAAAGCATTAAAGTATCAGTACAAAGGTAAAAATACCGAACTTTCAAAAGTATCGATGTATTAAAAGTATCAAAATATTGAACACGTCGAAGTACAAAAAGTGTAGAACTACGAAAATTTTATTATTGTTGACAATTAAGGTATCAAACTATCGAATTTCTAATAATATTTATATGGTTTTGTAATACATACGTCTTATATAGTTTATATTGGTTTTATAAGTATCGAAATTATCAAAATATTAAAAGTATTGGTAATATAGAAAGTAACAGGGTATCGTAAGTACCAAATACATCGTAAGTAAACATTTCTGTAGGTACCTAACGTATCAAAATTACTACTAAAATACTACCAACATATATTTGGTTCAGTAATAAGGAATGGCAACCTCGACACCGTAAGGTAAAAGAGGAATTGATAAAGAAAGAAAGAAAGAATACAGCTTATATTAATTTCATAAGTCATAAGTCTTACAATTATCAGAAATATCGCAAGTCTTCGAAGTATTGAAAGCATAAAAAGTTTTGAAAGAATCGCAGTATCAAAAGTAACCAGGCATCAACGTATAAAAGTAGAGAAATAAATATCCAAGTTATTGTAGTTAATAGAAATATCAAAGTACCAAAATGTTTGTAGTACATATTTGGTTCTGTAACAAGTTGTATATAGGTTCCATATCGTTTTGGAGTGTTGAAAGTATCGAAGTATCAAAAGAACCACTGCAGTATTAAATGTTTCGAAAACAAAAAGTATTGAAGTATTGAAAAGTGTCAAACATATGGAACTACGCCACGTATTCTCGTATTCACGTATATTGTCAATAGAATTGAAAGAAGTCCCACTACTAGCGTCAGACGGCTAACTAACCAAATCGATACTAACCGAATGCAAATATGGAGAACCATTTATGATTTTGACTTGCTTATATCCGTATCATATACAAATAGTACAGCCTCTTTTACCAAATGATTACGTTGCACGTGAACAGCTCTGTCATTGGTTATTGGAAAATCAGCAGTTGCAACAAACATTGTTTTCGCGGATGAGGCCTCGTTCAGCCGAGATGGAATAACAAACACAAGAAATTTACGTTTGGGCGCTAGAACAGCCACATCCATCCACGGAGTCACATTTCCAGCACCGTTTGTGTGCTATCATCAGGAACAAAATGATGGCCATATATATTTGAAGGTCGTTTGAATGCAGCATCTCCGCTTTCTGCACGACGAACTACCAGTGTTTCACCAAGATGGAGCACCTCCACATTTTGGAAGAACTATAACTGCATTTCTAAACGAAAACTTTGAAAACCGTTGGATAGGGGACGCCTTTATTTCGGCACCCAGGTCACCGAATCTAACGCCACCGTTAGATTACTACCTCTGGGGCCGTATGAAGTCCTTGGTGTATGCGGTAAAGTCAAACACTAGATGTGAGTTACTGGATCGAATAATTGACGCTTCCAGTGTCATCAAAAACAATCCCTACACTATTATGAGGTCTGTCACCACGATTTCACAAAGGACACGAATGTGCATAGCTAATCGAGGAGGTCATATTGAAAACTTCACATAGAAAAAGTGCCAATAACTTTGTAGCGATTAAAAGAGGCCAGGAAAACGCATTGAAGCTATGTACATCGTATTGCGGGACACCCTGTATATTGTATACACGCCGGAATGGTATAAATATTTCTTATTAATAATTTCTGTATTACTGATATCTGGGCTCTAGTGGATTTACCCCAGATATGTTTTATAATAACAATTGATGCTTTTTATACATTGATACTTCGATGCTTTGATTCTTGCGTTTCTTCCAAATTTCCATCGGTATTCGATACTCATATTGTAACAATCCCAGACAACACGCGTTCCGATTTTCAAATTTAGGAAATGTAAATAGTCTTCGTTCTATTATTTCATAAAGCTGCTTGTTTTATTTAAAATTCTGATGTTCGAGGACTATAAAGTAGCATCAGGTTTGTATATATTTATGAACCGGTTTTTAAGAACTTGTCGATTTTTAGAAAATTGCATTAATGTTTAAACATGGAAATTTCGACGAGCCCAGCAGTCTCAAAGGACTTTTCTGTAAAAAAAATGTATAAACGTAATAAATTAAGCCATTAAAACAGTAATGTAATTATATGTAAATTCTATGAAACGCAATCCACTGGATCATAAGTTTTCGTTCGCACATATTCAATATATGCCTCAATTTGCATAAATAATTCAACGTACGTACAAAAATTGCACAAGTACGATCAAATTTGGGATAATAATAGATGCACGACTTTGATCTCTTTCAAGGCTGATGAATTTTATTTGGCTTATTACTGTGTTACTCAACTCTAAATACATGCATATAAATTTATTGTGTATGGAGCAAAGTTATCTAAGAGCCGTGTTCGGAATAAAATCTGGTTTCTTGGTGGTCCTTCCCATCTTGTTAAATCTTCATTATTTCACAGAAACGTCTGAGAAAGTGAGCATCGCATAAATATGAAATATCCCCGTATGCTCCTAACAACGCAACCTGTTTATTAATATTGAGTCCAAGACGTACAACATAACTGCAGGCATGAGATATGTCCACAGTTTAGATACAAGCCTGCAGTTGGATCTAGCTGAGTTAAGATTATTATCAGGTATTACTAGGATAATAGCGAGTAACGACCGTTAGAGCTGCTCCCGGAATAAAAAATGCCAAAGGATGTGTCATTTATGGATCTTACGTGAAAGTTTTGATATATTTTTCAAGACATTAGTATTTAAATGCTTATCTAAATTCCTGGTGTATTTCTCGTAAATTGGATCCGAAGTACATGTCGTAAATTAGAGACAAATTTTCAAAACGTGCCATTCTTCAATAGCTACAAAAATGCGACTGACGTCAGTTCCTTCGTTTCAAGCCACCAAATGGAATAATTGCACATGTGCAATGTGGAATTCTTCTGACTGAAACCTAAATGTAAAGTTTCGAAGTAACATCTAAACGAGAAATACTACGACTTCTGGTAAGCGTTAACCAAGCTGACGATACCAAAGAAAACAAATTAATGACTATAATGGTTTTTCAAAATTTGTAGTAAGTGTAAAGTAGTTGATTGTGAAATATCTTAAAATGCTAGACTAAACTGCTACAAAACTAGCCTTGTATTCAATAATTTCATAATAATATTGACAATGTTTGCCTACGATATTTCTGACTTTTAATGGCAAGTTATATCAACATTATAAGTTAAAGCTATCGAAACTGCACAAAAAGCTTTTAACAACCTGGGTCCGATGTTGTAATCTGTACAAAGACTAGTACAACATTTCAAGTAGCAACAATTCCATAAACCACTAACAGAAATCTTACATTGTGTTAACAATACAGGATTTATTTTACAGATTTGTGAACTTCAATCCCCAATGTAGAAACTTAGCAGATTAAACCAGGCAATTATTTGGAAGCAATGTAAGGAAACGTCCAATACGCTAGAGAACCCTTATTTCCCTTGTTTTTTTAAATTTAAGAGGGTTTGTGGATGATTTCATATACGGTGACATGCAACATATAATAATTATATAAGGAATTACTACAATTATGGATATCTTCTGGTGCACCAATCCTCCAGAGGGATCCCGGTGGTACCCCCTCAGCCCCACATGCGAAGGGGAGAGTATAATTAGCGTCCACTCCCCAGCGTAAGAGTCAGTCGATGCCATCCTGACATTGACGTTGCATTCATAATAACAATAATAATAGTTTGACGTAGGCACATTTACGATGCAACCTCTGCCGACTGACTACCTCCCGAATGATTGCTAGGTAAATAATGATTAATCACGCCATACACAACAGCTACTTATATTCAATACACCAAATCCGGTGTACCTCAAGGTAGCGTGCTGGGGCCAGTTTTATATAACTTGTACACAGCCGATATTCCCGCTACCCCAACACAACCATGGAAAATATGCCGACGATACGTCAATCCTCGCCACACACCATGATCCCAATCTGGCCGCCCAATCTCTACAGCAGACCCTTAACGTTGTCTTTGAATGGTTTACAAAATGGCGATTACATTGAGATATTGGAACGGTTTCAATCCAAGACTCTTCGTACCATCTGCGATGCCCCCTACTATATCCCAAACAGCGAAATCCGAGAACACCTTAATATCAAATCAGTTAAAGAAGAAGTAGTGCTAAGTATCTTCAGCGATTGGAACTGCACCCCAATCCCCCCGCGCTGTCTCTGCTTCATAGCAGTTATCAAGTGCCTAGACTAAAGCGCTTCAAGCCCTTGGATCTTCCTTACCGCTTTTGAGGTGTACCTATTTGTTTTATATACATATGTATGAAAATTTATTAGGAGGAAGCCACTGGGCGTTTGCTCTTCATGTACATTCCACTGTAATTTACTGTCTTATTTAAATCTGATTTGCTTATTGTTTTAATTAACAGATTGCAAATAAACGTTATTAAAAAAGATATTCACTACGCTACTGTTTCCAGCAACTACTTACATATTCACACCAATCTTGTATAACAACTATAATAGGGTCCAGTGCTTGTAAACCATATATAACAACAAGTACATAATACGTAACCATTTGGATAGACACATATGCCACTTCATGGGATATAAACCATATATAACAATAAGTAGTTAATAGGCAACCATTCATAACACTTCATGGGATATAAACCATAACCTCGCCAGATACGCCACTGCTTATATTAACTGACGTTGCCATTGCAGCCCATATTTATATACAAACACATAAGTGGTAACGCTAAATTCGCTCATTGCCTCAGCTTAGAGGATAATCGCATCGTAATGAGTTAGTAGGTTCGCAAACCTTGTTAGTTAGTTATTATGTCTAGTTACCAACAACACTACCTCTTGTAGATTGCCGTTGACGACCATTCTTAACACTCTGCTATAGTCGGGTGTCGTCTTCTTTGACGAGTGCGAAGTCCGCAGTTAGGTGAAATAACCGGCTGAACTAAGATGAGCGGCCACGTGCTCAAGAAACCAGTGACCAAAAACAAGTGTCGAATTAAATATAGCTACTAAAATACAATAATTAAACCTCTGTGCAGTTAACTAAAAATTTACATTTATTTAAAATATTTTACAATCAAAGGTCCACCGTTTCTTCGTTCTTCTTTAAAATAATTTATTATATTAAGCATTAACTGTTTCGATTGCAGAGACAAGTGACCTTGTTTTGTTGCCATTGTAGATTAATAAATTTTCACAAAAATCGAAAAACAACTGCATCAAAAAGTCCAAAAATTTCACTTCTAGACACAAATATTAGCACTAGCAAATGTTACTATAATGTAGGTTAATTACTTACCTTTCTTAGAACCTAGTGTACTAACTGCGTGCATTATGATAATTACATATTAATGCGTCATTCCACCGTTATTTTAAACGTAAACAACATTCTTTGAAATTCCGGGAGGACAAGAACTAAATTTGCTTTGAAAAAGGTATACTCAGTGATATGGAAATCGCTACACCAAGAAGAGATGGGAGTTTTTTGACCAAATTTGGCAGAAATGTTTAACTACTAAAAGGTAGCAATTGATTAGAATTTCATTCATATGAAACAAGTGATAATGGCTTATCTGACGGTTCTTTCAGTTTTTTCTAACAATTTTAACAGGTGTATGTTTTGCGAGATTTTGTTCAGTTCTTTATTGTTTTCGGTTTTGACTGTTTGTTTTGGGGTAGTGATCATGCCCAGAGTGCGTCAATGTGGAAATTACCGCCAATTAAGCGAATTCGACAGAGGTAGGTAGTATTGTTGGTTTGCGCGAAGGTGGTTTTTCGTTTAGAGAAATTGCAAATCGCCTTAACCGAAACCAATCCAACATCATGCGCTGCTATCAGGCATGGACTTGGGAGGGTCAGGCACGTCGCAGAAGAGGAACAAATGAGGTGCAGGACTTCGACTTATGGCAACAAGAGACCGATTCTCCAGTACCAGATCAATTGCCGAGCAATGGTTAGCTAACGAAGGTCGTCCTGTAACCCTTCGAACAGTTTACCGCAGAATCAGAGCTTTCGGCTTGCAATCCTATCGGCCACACCTTGTGTTACCACTAACGGCTCAACACCGACAGCAACGTTTGGAGTGGCGAAGAGCCAGCCGTCAAATAAGACGACACCCGACTATACCCCTAGTTTTAGCCTCACATTTCAAGAAACACTTACCTGCCCGGCCTCTCGTTTAAACCTTTATAATTCTTCCCAGATGTTATTGAAAGCTGATAGAAGCTACGTGTACTTCTGTAAATATCCATTTGTTGAGGGTACATTTAAGCAACATTCACAATCGGCAAAAACCGTTGCCTAACAGGAGCTGCATTTGGAATATATGGTTTGATTATTATTCTTATTAGAGGCGGCCGTAGACTAGAAGTTAGCGCGTTAGACTTCTACGCCGAAGGTCCTGGATACAATTCTTAATACCGGAACATCTCATTTAACAGCCGTTCTCCCTCGCAAGGCAATGACAAACCAGCGAGATAATCTGCCTTGTATATCTTCTCTGGAGTAGAAGTGTTTACATTTCCCGTGGTTCGGAACCCACGTTAAGCTGTAGGTCCTCTATGTATGTGGTACTTTAAACACGCAACACATGCATAGGAGAGAAGATCGCTACGTCTCGTAAGAGATAAAGCACTCGAAGAAGAAGAGTATTTTTATTATTATCAATATCTGTTTCACGTTGCGGTGGTCTTATACCTTTTAGTTAAGGGCACTATATAATCTAGTGACGGCCCTGATAAGTACCCACTCTCATTAAATTAAACTAAAAGAAGTACGACTTCTTTTTCAACCCAACATGAAAGGTGCAAAAAGTTCTGAATTTTCGAGCTTTGATGCTTGTTTAAAGGCCGCGGTGCTTGTCATCGATGCGGTTTCTCTACATAATGTATGATGTGCAGGCGGAACGATCTCAGCAGTTGTTTTGTGTCTGCAAGTAACATCGCATAAAACCATTTTAAGTTAATATAATTGATAGGTTTCAAACAAAAGGATGTAAACGTAATAAAGTAAATTATTTTTATGTGTCTTCTTGTGTAATCTTCGCCATAAACGTCATGTCTGTTTGGTTATTGCGGTGCCTTTCCTAGTTATAAATTACAGTTTGATTTTAATTTGTCTCATATAATAACTCCCCCGGCGAAAACAATTTATTGAACGCTTTTTCTGTAATGCTTATTATTGAATCATGAGTCATAGCGTACGCGACGAATTGTTATTATTCGCGTTATTAGTATTGCCGCTCCCAATTTATCTATAGATAGACTTATTAAATTGATAATAATTAACGAATTAAAGCAACTAAATACATAAATGTGTGCACTTTTCTGTAATTATCAAAAGAATTGTTGTTTTTGTACCAACGCCATGGCCACAAACATTAAATGTTCAATTGCATCAATAAAATGTTAGTGTTCTGATCATACAACTATTCGAAACGCTGTTATGAAATTAGAAACAAGTTATCGATACGCAATAATTTCTAAGGGAAACTGAAAAATG
>JABXWE010007970.1:0-10711 GCA_014611495.1 Limonius californicus
TGGGCATGTTCTTAGAAGGTACGGCGTAGAGACTGTCTTTAGGACTAATGAAACTTTGGGAAACGGTTTCAGATCCGTAAAGGATCATATATCAAATTTAAAATCAACCTACAATATCCCTTGCTCCTGTGGTTCAAACTACATCGGACCAACTGGTCGTTCCATTGAGTTAAGATTGTGAGAGCACAAAGGTGATTGCAAACATAAACGCATCAGAAAATCTGCGGTGGCTGAACATACTGGTTTAACTGGACATAAGATGGACTTTGACAATGCTCTGGTAATCGCCACAGTGCCTCATTACTTCCCTCGTATCATACGTGAAGCAATTGAAATTGAAAAACAACTTAACAACATAAACAGGGAGGATGGTTTTAGACTCAGTAAAACTTGGACTCCAGTAGTTTATCCTCTAAGGACTCCTACGCATCATCGATCACATGATGACGCTCCCCCGGATCGGTCTTTGCCCAACGGTGACAGCCAACCAGAACTCCGTCGTTCTGCCCGACTGGCTCAAAGAGGTTTAAATACTTCCGCTTCCCGAGTTTGAGTTCAGTGTTCTATTCACTCTGAAGATGCAAGCTGCAATGTCTTGCGAAACGTTAGTTTGCATGGGTTCACAAACAGCTAATTCTTGTCCGCCCCAAGGTTTGATTAATATAAGCACACGGCCCTGTTTAGGCAGGCAGGGCCTAGGAACAAATATGGCTCAAACTTCTAGAGCAAATGCTTGTAAAGGCAGACAAGCTACAGGTAGGTCCTTCCTGATAATTCTGGGTGTAGTGCCCAAATGACGACGCGGTCTAAGCCGAAAGTAAATTGTAATATTGACTTCTTAGAAGTTATTAGGACCGATTTATTTAGTATTCCAATAAATACTACAGTAGGATTAGCTACTTAACGCCGTTAGAGGAAAGAAAACTAGGAGGTGCTGACCTACTTGACCCTTTAAAAAATAATATTTATGAAAATATACCATATTTAGGAAGAAAATGGCAATTTTCTATCAAATAATCCCATACAAATGACGTTTCCGTCGCAAACTTCAACTAAATGAAATTGGTTTTGGTCCCATATTTACCTCTGTTTTGCTGTAGTAGTTCAGTTCTTAGAGCGCTTGCTTTCTGAGCAACACGTCTATTGTACTACGCAACGTATAGAAATTTTGTACTTCGACACACCACACATAATTTCCCTATCGAGTTAGCAACCGTGAAGTCTTAATGCTAAAAATCTCAACTAGAATTTTTGTCGTTTGAACTCGACGTTAAACTGCAGGCTATGAAACTGTGCTTCTATCTTAACGCTGACAAGGAATATGTGGCGAAGAAGACGTCGGTGCCCAGCTGCGCGACAAAATGACTGTCGATGATGATTACCATTCTCATTTCATCTCTTCCCACAGCTCTAAAACTGGTGGTCAGATATTTGAACATAACAAAGTTAAATAACATTTTGCAGGCTATGCGAAGGAAGATTATATTGCAAAATAAAAATAATATCAAACCAATATAAAACCTTCTTCTATTTCATTCAATATTTCTAATGATTCTGGTGAGTTAGCGGAAAGTCAATAATGACCGACTTCGACCTGGTGCTTGCAATTGCAATTGTGATTTTATCTGGGCGTGAATTTGACGAACATCATAAATATTGAATCACCTATTGGATGTTGTTAAAAGTCACTTCTCAGCCGTGCATACAAGTTCGTCTCCGTGTGATAGAAAATCGATGCACAGCATACTTTTTTATTTGTAACATGTTAATTATATTATATATAGTTATGGCTTATGTGGTTAATGTCAAAAGTGGGATTGACGAACTTGTTTTACGGTACAAATAATTACAAAGATGGAAATGTTTTCTATTCGACGTTTTTTGCGGTTGTAGAAAGGATTAACTGCTAAGTGACGACGTTGCTTTCTGATGAAGAGCCTTTCCATGCTGCGAAGAAAACGTTTGAGGGAATAGTTTAGTCAGTGTTTATGAGAATGGCTAAAACTCCAAATGCTTTAAAAAGAGCTCCTTGGGAATTACTTCGATGGTTGGAAACACGACAAAGAGATTCGGCAACGTTCAGCTAAATATGTAGAGTAGAGCTATTTTTCAGCTAAGCCTAAGTTAGTTGAAAAGTTACAAAAAACTGTATTGTTTTCAAGTAAGAAAGCTGAGAGTATTGTGATTATGCATGGTCTAAATTAATCATGCTTAGAAACGCGCGCGTGGCCTTTACTGTAAAAGTACTAATTGAATTGCTGTTAAAATTCAGAATTCTTCAGTAAAATCAGGATTTCTCAAACGTTATTTATCATGATTTAGATGCGTTACTATGGATCTTATTATTTTATATAATATTGTCAGTTATAAATCCCTATTTCGCCACGGGAATAAAAATTTAAGAAACATTTTTGAATTTTTGTACAACTCTAAGAAACCCGTACGATAAATCATCTGCCAGATGCATAGTGGCATGCCAAGGATGTAAGGTTTCATATCGAAATTCGCGTAACTGTCAGAGTAGACTAGTAGATGTCACTGTGTTGACTAAAAGTCCTCTCTATATAAAAATTGCTGCAATTGGATGTTATTTTTCAAGTATTGTGGAAGATCTGGTTTGATGAAAATCTTACCGTGATTCATAAAGCATTACATGTGGTAGGTAAAGCGCGATTTTAGAAGCTTATTCTGTGCTTACAGCAGCTTTAATGTTGGCATCCATCTTTGAAAAAACTCATTAGAGTCTGTATTACGTGACCAATACAAAGAACATCCTTTGCTATGCAAACATGCGCTTAGGAAGGACAAGTTATTTTGTCTACATATGTCATGATTGTCACAAACACATCAAAGAACAGTTGGAAATGTTTCTCTAAGGCCAATAACTAAATGTTTACAGCCTTGATAGTTTAAATAGTCTTTTTCTGCAATCGGACTAAAAATGCCGGTGCTGCTAAAAAAATGATTGCTACATGTTACAGTAACATTAAAGCGGAAGAAAGGCAACCTAGGCCGGAAAGTTAATATTTTGATCTGATCTGCTGATAACATTGAGGTTAACGAACACATGCACCGCTTTCGGTTTACTCCATTTTCTTTTTTCTCCATAAAAGCACAGGGATTTTCTATAATATTTATTCGCCGGCTTCTTAAATTGGCTTAATAACAACCCTAATATAAGTCGATAATTTAATTTGTAATCATAGGTTAGTTCAGATATGTTTACTGTGTATCCGTACAACGCCCTGTATGTGCTACTTTCTGAATTACTTAGTAAAAACGATCTGACGTTCATAAACAACAAATAATAATATATTTGATTCCGATGGAAGAAAAAATAGTATGTGTAACCCGTAGGAAAAAGTTAATTTTCCAGACGCATGTAGTTGCCGAACTCGGTTTCGCTTCGGCCAACAATTTCCACCATTGTCCCGAAATCTTTCACTTTCCTGCTGCATATACAATGTACTATTTTACTAATATTTTGCTACAATTCACAGGTCTGAATAGATTTTAAAGCACAACTGAGTTACTGGTATTTCTGTGACTTTTGAAATTCAATTATTGGCATATATATCTAATTACTTAATGTATCACAAGCTGTTTGTGCAACACCGAATGAAGGATGAAGACTACCGCGACGCTCCCGGTGGCCCAGTAAACAAAGCTACCAGACTATCCCGTGACAGGAATAAATGGAAACTCGTAGTGAGATAACAGCGGACATACGACAATATAAGCCACAAGATAAAGCCTTTTCTAGAAATACGCCACGAGATCACAACTTTTTTAAACTGTCTGTATAACTCAGGCATTTATTATTGTTTCTTACAGTATGATCATGAAAATTGTAGAAAAGGGTTTATTGCGATAAACAACACGTGTGCTTCTGTTTAAGCCTTGCGGTTTTCAACATTTACTACAATTATTAATAGTTGTCATAGTGTAGTTATGTTGTTACATTTAGCTTTTAGTGTAGAACATGTTATGTTCATTTGATTTTGCCACTTCATCTGAATTAAAGTCGTATTTTGATTGCCACTTTAGGAATTACAATTCTATTTTAATTGTCGTTCTTAAGTTGATTGCTATTTTATTTTTTAAGATTGAATTATGGGGGGGCTACTTTCGCAAAGCCTTTAAAAGTTCTTTTTGTATGCTGGATTTGCCGATCGAAAACAATTCTTGGGATTCTGTGTTGACAGGATGGCCGGAAGTCGCACGTGTTAAATTGTGTTGGAACTATTGCACCTTATTTCGCAATATGATGAAATCCTTCAGGTGCTGGACACTTTCGTTCGTTTTTCTCTTGAGTCGGACTTAACATCTTCTTCGTCCCGGTTGCTTGCGATAAGCGCCGTTATCAAGTAGTGGAGGGGCTGCTTGGGTTTTCGATGGGTGTTCATTGCCTGAATTTTCGTATCGCTGTTTTCACCGTGGGGTGACCAGAACCATCGACAAGTGTCGATTTAATGAAACACGCGGGAATTTTAACCCCTGAAGGACAATTCATTACGAACTTGTCGATCGCCTTTGGCGGATTAATATCGAGGCCATTCCCTGTCCCTCTGGTTGTGCCGTTTTGCGATAAACGCATTAAAGTTTTAACCCTTAATGTTGACTCCATTCGATCCAGTTTTCAGGGGCGTATGGGCCTCGGCGGAGTAGTGCGGGAACGCGTTGCCACTCGAGGTCACAGTAAAATGTGGTCGATCGGCTGGGGTGTTCGAATCCCAGCTGGGGCGGCTGCATTTCGCTTAGTTAGCTTTAGGGTGCATGTTGCATGAATGTTTAGTGTGTAAGGGACTCCCGCACCCCCCTGAAATAATGCGCAAGCGGTTCCGGTGGTGGGGGGACGGCAGTAGGAATGAACAAGAAAAAAGAAAATTAGTCTTCAAGGACGTGCCTGCGGATTTTTTCTGCTACTTAAAAACACAAGAACACCCCAAATTGTGCCTGCCTCTCTCTCTCTCTCTCTCTACTCCCTTCAACAAAAACTAAGGTAAAAGAAATTGTTTCTGGTGTTGTGAAACACTTTTTCCGATTTTTATTTTCAAATTTCAAGTGCTAAAGCCTTTTCTTTGATTCGACAAAAAGCGACCTTCAGTGGCCAATTGTCATTTTCTTTTTTCTGTTAATTATAAAACGTAATCATAAATTGTATTTTTTTTGTAAACTCAATCGCCACTGGCTGCGTGGACCTGTTCTAAGAAATTAAATTTCGCAAGCTACTGACGGGGAACCTTTTTCAGTTCCAACGTTCCAACAAAATCTTGTATTATTGAACCATATATTTTATCATTTTCTATGTAATCGTTGTAATTATTGTATCATGTCAGTAAACTGAAAGAAGTTGAATTATATTTGTCTTGAAATCTACCACATCTTTTATTTTTGTGTATTTTTATCTTTGTGTACTTGAACTTTGCAAGCTTTACATATTGGAGGAGGCACAATAAAGGTGAGTCCGATTCCCGTAAGCTGCTGGCTTCTCGACCTTCCACGAGATCTGGTTATCTGCTGATGTTTGGAAGGTGGCGCCGTTAATTTTGACCTACCCTGTACACAACTAGGAAGTTTTGTCTCCCGTAAGCGGTTTCCGTGAATTTGCAAGCTAATCGAGAATAAAGAAAACCAATAAAGAGACATCTGAAAACCTTCTTTTTTTTTGTAAAAGTTAGGTTATAACCGAACAACTGTAAAAGTCAATCGTTTCTAACCTAACTTTTACAAAAAAAGCAATCTTTTTTCTTTATTTTAATGTGGAGGAAACAGCATACAACAAACAGTATACGTAAGGTACATTTGTTATGTGCTACTATATGAAATCACTTTCTTAGATATAAAGCAAAAACTCCAATATGGTGATAGCTAGACGCCCTTAAGGTTGTGTACCATATATTATATATACAGTAAAAAAGTAGAAATCCATCCAGGCCTGCCAAGTAACTCAAATGCTCAGTTTCACTAAGTGTTAAAGTGCCACAAAACGTAGGTATATGAATGCAATCTCAGTGGACAACTTCTTGAAAATTTTGTTAATCATACTATGTTATATTTATGTACGAACAGTGTTGTATGTAAAGAGCATAGTTTTCAACTTTTAAAAATTTATGCTGTGCATGGAATCTTTCCTAAACCAGCTTCCTGATGTAACGTCTTAATGTCGATATACTTTACACACAAAGAAACTCAATCGGGTGGGTTGCCTTACAATGTCCTAGCCGGGTAAAAGATCTTTAAACCTTTGATTGAGTTTTTGTGCTGTGCTCAGGATTTGCCTGCAAATGTCACGGGCAGTCGCTGCTCTTTCGCAATAGTCAATATTCAGTAGGCGTTCCAAGGTTTTTTCTACTGGAATTTGCCCCGACACTGTTTTAAATTTTAATTGCCTTCTTGTTACTTGTTTCGATAACGGTCCAGAAGCCGGGTCAATCTTAATCTCGGCAATTTAACTCTTAGTAAATTCGCAGTCTGAGTACACATTTCTTTTTTAATTTTGGAAACTCTTTACAGGGCCAATAGATTTGTCTACAAATTGCCCTTTAAATTGACGTAACTATTCGTCGTAATTTATCAGCGTCTGTTTCGCAGTTCTTTATTGGTTCTGGTCGTATTTATTGTTTCATGTATTGGTTGTTGTTGGTGTGACTTGTTTCGCTGTTAACAAGTTTTTTATCATGTCATGTAGTTCTAACAGATATTAACTCATTTTGTTGTCTGTCATACAATAAATAATTAATTAGTCATTATTAGTTTATTACGCTTATCTTGACACAGCTAATGGAATTATAATAGTTGCTGAAACAATTAGTATTATTGATTTCCGATATGGAATTCAATTTCCAATTTCTATATTAACTTCGAACAGCATAGTCACCCACTGACCAGAGCTTCGTTCTGTTGGTGTTGGTCTATTATGACTTCATTAGTGGAAGTCTAATAAAAATAAAGAAACAATAACAAATATCAGAAAATTATTGAAAGTGGCTAGATTATCAGGACGGCTTTCATTGAAAAACAAGGTGATTTGAAACATGGCATTCAAGAAAAATTACGTTATAGTTAAGCTTAAATTGTATTTTTTCCATTAATAACTGTATAATCGTACGATTCATGTCATGTGTCTTTTTCAAAAGAATTGTGTTAAACCTCTATACATTCAAATACATAATCATACCTCTAAAAATTATGAACACGTTTTAAAGTTTAATTTTGTACTCTATAGGAAACAATCATTAAAACCAGCCTAATCGCAAATTCGCCCTTTAGAATGTAGTTTCCACCATCTACACCATTTTAGCGTTCCATTCAAAAACTAACAGAAAAATTCAAACTCGTAACAGATACAGGTGTTACTAAAAAAATCTCCACAAGAATTATTTAGTTGAATGTATACTTAATGTATCCCTAAAGCTTATTTTTTATATTCTTAAGAAGCTATCAAGCTAAACTTTATAAACCTGAATTCGATCATTAAAAGTTTCCTGCCCTATCTATTCTTCTGAAAAGGGATGCTAGTCTACTTTCTCAATTATTCCGAATTATATTTTAAGGCTCGATTCGGACCATATTAGAAGGCTTGTCTGTCTGTAATTTTATTTCAGACACAGTAATAAATGAATAAGTGGAAGTATGCAGGGAGACGAAGTTTGAAATATGGAGAACTAGATTAGTAATATCTAAAGAAAGTCTGGTTTTCTTTTTAATAATAATACATTCCAGAGGGAATATATTCTAAAACTGCAACATTAAGGCATGGATTTGCTATTGTGGCGGCGACCCCTGGGGTTCCAATGCCTACCGTCCGGCTATACCCAGCTTAAGCCGGACATACTACAATAGTGTACTTAGTATTCGCAACAAGGAAGTCACGGTCTCCATAGACAGATTGAAACGGGTTTTCATGCTTATCAAGGATTCGACTACAAAATCATCTTCGACGAAAGTTACACCAGTGCAACCAGCACCGTCTACAGCAACCAAGCCGGAAAGCGGGCCCATATCGAAGCAACGGCCGCCACAACATACCATCACCAAGTCTGGTCGACGCGTTCGCTTCCCAGATCGCTTCCAACTTTAAACCTACCCCCATAGCGTTATCACTGGCAAGGGGGGATGTGGCGGGGTTCCGACGCCTACCGTCCGGCTATACTGCCGTGCTTAGGAAGAACGCAGTAACTACAAGAACACTGAATCTGAGAAAATCGTATTTGAATAAAATCATTTAGATGAAGTACTTAACCATTGCAAATATCTTTGAAATTTTTTTATTACGTATAAAATCAGCTGCTTAATCTATTTTTAAGAAAAAAAATTAAAATTATTTATTTTAAAATGATTTAAACACACATACTGCCTTTCTACTATGTAAAGCATTGGGTAGAAAATGCAGTAATAAAACAGTATATGCCAGTTGCTGCCTTTTTTCCTTTTACTTGACTGATACTGCTTTTTTCTTTGGCATTATCTGCGCTACAATTAACAAGAAACAATGCAGACAACTTTTGGTAAACCTTAATTTTTCTTATTAAGGACTTAAGATATAATAATACAAAGAAAACCTTAAAATCTACTGTAGAACCAAATCAACTATTAACTAGTCTCGAACTAACAAGAAAAATGTCAGGGAATTTTCGATTAATTATCTGAGATTTTATTATTTTAAAACTTAACATACCATTTATAATCTAAAACTACACTAAAAAATACTGTAGGAACGAATGAGAAATGAACATTTCAAGTATTAAGAAACGTTTATAATACAAATCAATTATTTATGCAACTATGTAACCACCTATAAATTTATTCAGAGTTTACGGGAATGGTTTGCCAAAATTCTTTTCTATTATCAGGCATTATACCTAATAAATTTTTAATTATTCCTTGTTTTTTTTCAATAGAAATACCACAAGGTATCTCATGTTGAATTGGTTCTACGATTTTTTTTCTTTTTAAAACGTCATTTTTTATAAAATTCAATTTTTTCATATCGACAGATTCTAAATCAGTTTTATATTCCAATTCAAAATTTCCTCTGCTTGCACGAAGATTAACAATTTTTGATAACAACACTTTTTCAGTGTTATATTTATTTGAATTTCTTTTATATGTGGAAGAAATGTCTTTAAAGTCATAGAAGTCATTTATGTTCATTGCTTTAGCAACTACTTTTCCTTTATTGGCTGTTCCTACAGCATCACAAAAATCGTTAAAATCATAGGTTTTCTTTTGCCCTTTTAATTGTAACTCAACGGAATGATGAAAACTGTCGGCAGACATAAAAGTATGCCCCGGTTCAAAATAATATACTTCGACGGTGTTTACTTTGACTTTTGTACAATTGACGATATATATAAGAAATGAGAGAAAAGCCCAGTTCTTATTTTGAGCTGAGCAGTTATCCAACCAAAATATAATATGCTCCACATCTCTGTTATGAAGGAAAAACTGAAAAAAGGTGCTTATTAATTCTTCTTTTCCCCTTCCCCTAATAGCTTCGTGCCACAGAGATGCAAAAGGTAAAATGTGTTTTTGATTTTTACCAACTGGTACAAAAGATTCGTTATATACTACCAACCGATTAGTAAAAACAACAGATTTGAAAGTATCCATTCTGGGCAGCATTATAACCTTCTGCAAATCCGCGGAGACACATATTGCGTTGAAATCATACGTTTAGAAGCAAACTCTTTATATAAATTACGAGCCTTTTTTGCTCGTGTAATGTGCTCTGACCAATTCACACAAGTACTACAATTAGGGTCTAAGTTTTCTTTATTATGGTCTTTGTTGTGGAGGTTCATACCTTCACAAACCTCACACTCTTCATGTCCCAGGCGAGTAAAATGAATATTTTCCTCCGCAACTAACTTTCTGTAAGTTTCATAGGAACACTTTGATTCTGGATACTTAGTAACAAAATCTTCATGCATAAATTGCACTGTCACATCACTGGGCAGATATTTAACGTGCGGTGCATGTTCTCGTCGATAATGGCTAATAGTTGGGTGAAAACTATTAATATGAGCCGACACTGACATTCGGCATATTTTATTCTGTGGAACTTGCTTTCCTCTCATATCTATTTTAGGGGTCAAAGATCCTTTTTCTGTCTTGTTAAGAACATTAAATATTACTCTGTCGTTTTTCTTATTGTACCCCAGAGTGGCAAGAAAAAAGGTTTTGCATACACTGGTTTGCTCTCCATTTTCCATAGTTAATCTATAAATATACGTCATTTTCCTCTGAGAATTTTCAGTCGTCTTCCTTTTTGTATCTACACGAGAGCAGTTGTTTAGGATAAATGATCTCTGATTTAGCCATGACATAGACCAATATTGTTCATGGATACGTTTTCGGCAATCCTGATTAAATGACTTAGTACACTGTTTCGTACACTTCTCATTACAAGGATCTTGAATATTATGTCGGCTGATAAATACCTTCTTAGCTTCTTCTTTCTTATTTTGACCAATTTTTCTTTTAACACCTTGCCTTTTTACATTTTCATTTTCCAGTGGATTATTTTGTGCTTCTTCTTGTTCTAATTCAAGTTCTGAATTGTTTTCTCCCGATACATTATTATTAATGTTTTCGAATTTGGTAGTAGGTGTTGCCAGTTCTTCTTGTGGTAAATTATCTTCTTCAGCTAATTCGTCTCTAAAGTTTTCACATTCTAATTCGTTAGGTTGCAGTATTTGGACCTCTT